>VWZU01008024.1:69802-86537 GCA_013397095.1 Sterrhoptilus dennistouni
TAAGAACTACTACATTACCATGTCATTTTATATTCTAAACTCTATAGACTTCTTTCTTATGCACTTGTTCCCTGATGCCTCTGCCAAGGTGGAAAGGCAACATTCTTGTCTTTTGTTTTCCTGTCTTCAGCTAATCACTGTCTTCCTGCCTGCCATGCACACATCTTGAAACTGGCTTTCATTCCTATTTCACTCAGGTTTTACATCTACAGTATTTCTTACCATGCAGTCATATTCATAACTCTTTCCTGTCCCATCTTTCCTAACAAAGGAAGACTCTGACGTGGGAAGCAGATCGGTTTATTCCACCCAGCAGCCCATGCAAAGCGTGAGCTCATGGGCTCAGGTTGCCCATTAAGTACCAGGGGCTCTCCCAGGCAAGGAGATACCCAGAACCAATCCCAGGGAAGGGGGGAGTGACCAAGAGCAGGGGACAATTGGCAAGGCCATCTATGGACAGAAAGGGGAGTGGGGAACTTGATACTTGGCTGAGTCACCCTGAGGCTCCACCAGAACTCTCAGGCTTTAGGGCGTGGTGGCAGTGACTGACAAGATCCATCACCAGAGAAAGACCACAGGGAATTGGGGATGGGGGATGTAGGGATAAACTATAGCAAAACTAATAACAAAACATACAGAATTTTAGAAAACCCCAAAATGCACACCACAACAGTTGTGGAGACTTCTCTGGAGATGCTCAAAACCTGCCAGGATGTGATCCTGTGCAACCTGTTCTGGGTGAACCTCCTTTAGCAGGGACTTTACACTAGATGATGTCCAGACATCCTTTTCAATCCCAACCATTCTATCATTAAGTGGAATCAGAGGATATTATTGCAATCTATTTTAGAGGAACTAGGATCCAGTAATTTATAGGCTGTGATTAGTATACAAGATTCATTACTGCTGCTGAGAAGGAAAAACTGATTTAAAATCCAACAGTTAAAAAAACAGAGCAAATAAAAGCTTTTTCTTGAAGGTACCTGATTACAAGATAAACGTACCTTGAGATTGAAATAATGCAGAGTTTTCTAAAACTTAATTAAGTGAAAGTCCGAGTGGTAGAAGAAAACCCAAGTGAATAAATGATCTTTATTTTGGACCCTGCAGTGTTAGCATACAGTTTCTTAAATATTAGCATTCAGTGTGGTTTGTGTGCTGAAGAGGTGAAAGTAGAGACAAACTTCAACAAATCTGCCTTCACTTCTGCAAGTTAACTATATAAAACTTCAATAAAATCTGCTGATTTTTCTGTGTGACCAGTACTTTACTGTCATGATTTATTTCTTTAATAAAACATAGGTACTATTCTATCTTCCCTATATGGTTTATTTAAATAATGCGAACTGTACAAAAGAGGTGGGAAAAAAAAAAAAGAAGGAAATTTACTATTGCCTTTAAGTTCTAAGGGTGCCTAGGGTTTGCATTTCAATCTCCAAAAGAATTGACTTCCTATTCCTAAGGGAAACAACAAAATCCATTATCTTTGCTAGGAAAATGGAATAGTTTAATCTTTTTCAATTTTAGCCAAGTGGTTCATTCTGGTTGTTAACCAGGACATTGTACAGCCCATTATTCTTCCTTAAAACTTTCTATTGAGCCTCCAGTTTGATATTTTATATTCTGTCAGATTAATACTAGTGATAGAGTGTGTATTTTCTCATTTTCATCTCAAAATGTGCAAATAATAGATTACAGAGTAGTAGTCACAACTCTGATGATGTGTCTGGCTGACTATTGGTTTGGACACTGCCAATTTTGAAATCCTTGCAATTATGGAGGCATCTCCATGTACATTATGGTGCTATGACTTTGTTTCTCTCTGTAGCTTTTTCTTCTGTTCCCCTTTTTCATTTATTATCAGCCACTATATAATCCTGTGCTTTTATTACGCATTGAATAAAATCTAATTTTAAAAGCCTTTTAAAAATACATACACCTGTAAGTAGCTGTGGTTGCCTTTATTCCTTCTGTACAATTTGTGGCATTGAATGAATCATCCATGAGGCTCCTTCTAAGAAGCAGATGTTCTCTTCCATGCACATACCTACAGTACCCATACAGATATCTTTCAGATCTGCTAGCTTCAAAAGGAAAGAAATTGAAGAAATTATTGAGGTGAAGAAAGAACTCCAAGAAAATCCTGGTCAACTACAACAGGTCAGGAACAACAATAGCAGTAACAGGCCCCATTATAAAAGGTTTCTATCCAGTGAAATTAGAAATATGGAAAAACACAAAATACAGGATTCTCATATTCTTATTTCTGATTATTCTTTTATATTGATTTTAGGCATAAGAAGTAAATAATTTGCTGTATCCCTAGTATGTCCCTGACATGGGTGTGAAAATCCACACTGCTTTTCTAATTTTGTCCAGTACTTTCCTTATATCATATTAGCTAGATTTATGAGGACTAGAGGAAGAGCATATAATTATTTATGCAGCACAGATGAAATAAACATTTGCCTTAGAACTCGCTGAGAACATTCTTAATTTTCTTTTCTTAAAAGTTAAAAAACCTGCTTATTTTTTCCTTCCCTTCAGTGGCTTAACTTCCTAACAAATCTTGCCCTTTTGTATAGTTTATCTTTTCTTCTTCATCTTTTTGTTCTCTGTTTTATATCTAACATCTAATGCTGACCTTCATTTAAAGTCTGTACTGTGTTCAGTCTTGCCCTCACAAAAAGTGCTGAGAAGTGGATTTTAACAAGGTAAAGGATTTCCTTTTCAGTAATCCATTAGCTTTACAAAGGACACAAAAAGCTGCTTACACTAATGAATGTCGCTAAAGAGATAAAAGAAAAAGCATTTTTTTCTTCCAATTGAGAACATTTGTGTAGCTTTGTCATCTTCAGGCCACTAATCAAGTTTCTGCCTGAGATACAGAAAAAAGGAAATTGTTTCAAAATGAAAGCTGACAGGAAAAACAGTCTTTTTAGAAAGGTAATCTCTCTAAGGATTGGTATAAGAATTACCTGCATGACAATTATTTTGCTAATGAGGTGGTATCTTTTAGTATCAAAAGAATCTTTCACGTGTTAAACCTCTCAGTCACAGACTCATAGAATCATTTAGGTTGGTCAAGACTTCTACAAGCACCAAGTCCAATGTTAAATCAGTGCTGCCAAGTCTACCGCTAAGCCATACCCCTAATCAATACATCTACAGTCTTGTCTTTTAAATGCTTTCACTGTTGGTGACTCAACCATTTCCCTGGACTGTCCATTCTGAAGATTAACATTTTTGGTTAATTTTTTCCTAGAATCAAACCTAAACTTCCACTGGCACAATTAACGTCTCTTTCCTCTTGTCCTATTGCTTGTCTTTTTGGTAGAAACTGGCACTCACCTCACTGCAATCTTGTTTCAGGTAGTTATAGAGAGTGATAAGATCTCTTTCAAATATGAAAAATATACATTAAATTGTGCTCTTTTTTCTGTCCAACTTGATTTGAGGAAGATTACTAGAAGTTACACAGTCAAAATATATATAGTTTTGATTCATAGTTTCAATTCACTACAAATAATAGCTTACAATATAAACATTAATACAGTAAATTGTATGTGGTATATATTACCAGAAGTACTACAGAGAATATTTATTATTTTATTTCTACAAATGCAAGCAAAAAATATTTTTGAAGGAAAAAATAACAAAGTTACAAATGTAGTTACTTTGAAAAACAAGCCCTTATTCCTACTAGAGCTGAAATTTAGTCCTTAAAAAAATATTAAGACAAAAATAAAAAACTCATTAAAGCACTTAAAGCAAACTTTTCAAGTAAATCTTTTGTCCTCAGTCACTGAGAGCATTTTGTTTTAAGGTCTACATCTGTATCAGGCAGTTCCTAAATTTCTTACCATCATGTAAAAATTGAGTAGATTATACTGTGTGCTGGAATTTTTTTGATGCACTGAACTCCTAAAACCACCTTAGAAAAGCCAGTGTTGATTCAAACTGCAGGATTCTGAGCTTAATATCAGTGTTTAAATGTTCAAAACTACTATCAGAAAGAGGACTCCATACAGATAATGTAATGCTTTGTAGAAGGGAACAGGCTCACCGGGGAAGTGGCCAAAGCAGTAAGGAAGTGTTTGGACAATTCTTTCAGGCTCATGGTGTGATTTTTGGGGTATCCTGGACAAGGTCAGGAGCTGGACTCAGTGATCTTGATGTGTCTCTTCCATCTCAGCATATTTTATGATTCTGTGATTCCTTGAAATATTTTTCCAATGTTGACTGGTTAAAGAAAATGAGAAATTATTTGTGCTTAAAATATCCACCCAATAGATAAATTAGCCTATAGTTTTTGATTAGTGTTTAGCACAGAAAGGAAGATGGAAGCTGAATCTACAATTTAAATCCTTGCTGGCAGAAGCATAGGACAGTGCTTCCTGACACTCATCTTTACAAGAAAACCACATCCAACACTTTTCAGGCATGCTTTTTTTCTCTGACTTTTTTTCTGGTATCTTTTTGAATAGTGAACCAGACAGTGAGATGTAACTTGATCCCCATGGAAGAGAAGCATCAGAGTGAATAGGAAAAACTGTGAATCTAGATAAAGCACCTCGCTATCTGAGGATATAATTTTAAAATGGTTTGGAAAAGCAGCAAGATCTTTACGTTGGCAGGAAGGGAGGCTTTGGTTCATGCTGATGCCGGACTGGATTGGTTGTATGGCAGTTTCATCTCCACTTCTACACACTTTGTTCTGTCAGGCTGTGTCTCAGTCTTTCAGCGTCCAAAACTGTCAGAAGAAAAAGAAGAAGAAGCAGATGTTCTTTCAACTCTGACTGTTACTCAAGTGGTCCCCAGTGATCATCTTAACTGGATGTGAGATGAAGATTTTGAAACCTGCTGGACATTCCCTTCCTTCTCTACAAGATCCTTAATTTGGTTGGTAAGTACCCATAATAAACTGTGTGATGTCATAAAACAGGGGTCCTTCATTCAAGTACTGAGCGACTAATCAAGTTACTTTTCTGAAGGTGGTCAGAAAGAAGTGGAAAGCATTTCCTAATAATTTCCTAAATACAAGCAAAATTGCCTCTGTTTCCCTAGGACATTAAAAATGCTCCAGTATGTAATTTAGGTCATCCAGAAAAGGTTGTATTTTGGTTAGGATTGAAACAAAATGTATTTGATCTCTTGAAGCTATAAATAGACCTGAAATGTGGAATTCAGATGTAGTTCAGATGGAATTGCTGGAACTGACAGTAGGGACGGTATTTCCCTACTCTTCTCCTCTATCCCTTTGACTTAAAGCTCATAGCAGGTTTCCATAAGTCCCTACAATCTATAAACTATTTGCAGTCAGTGTCTGAAAAGAATGAATAGCACCTGGAAAAAGAGTAAGAGAGAATAAGCAACATCTTTGTACTCCCCCTTTACAGAGAAGTAAGACTGAAGTTGTTCCTGAGGTCCTGACTTCAAGAATTAACAATAAAATATTACACTCTAAAGGTCCAGGTACTTATCTGGAAAGATTGAAAAAAAAAAAGTGTTTCATCCAGAGAGCCTTAACTGAGTGGTAAAGAGAGAATGGCTTTTCACCTTCTCTTGAAGTATCAAATGGAAGTCTAGAGGTAGAGGCAGGACACTGAGAAGGGCAGAACCACTGTTCTGGTGAAGTTCATTAAGTGCCGTTTCTTCATGACCCAAAATTTTGGAAAATGGATACAAAGAATTCTAAAGAATTGAGAACAAAACATACGTTGTTTTCTCTTGGAAATTGATTTTTTTTTTTTTTTTGAGGGTACAAATAAAGAAAGCAATTTGCTGAAAATAGCTTTATATGGGGTCATGCTGTCAGAATCCCTATACAGTAAATGCCATTTTCAAAGAAGCATGAAGAAAGGTATCAAAGACACTGGGTACATGTCCCTATTTGGAAACCTCCTTAGGGATGTGGATAAATGAGAGGGTTTGTGTGTGGAGATCAGCTGATCTGTCCCAAAAACTGAGCCATAGTCCTGACTAAATTTTTGTGATCAGGTATGATGTATTCAAGATTGTAAGAAGCAATTCTATCACCAGATGTTTGCTGAGTTCCAATAAAACCTTAAATGTCAACAGATTCTGAAAGATTATAAAGAAATAATTTGCATCATGCTAGGCATCTCAGTCAAAATACTGAATAAGCCATCATCTGACATCAGAGACATCAATGTTCAAGTTCATATATGTCATCTGCAAATGCAGTTCTTACACAGGGCTTCTGTATTTCAAAATCCTGGGCAGTCCAACAGAAACTATTTTTTTTCTGATATTTTTTGTTCCTTCTGTGGTAAGAAATTTTGCAACACACTCAAACAGGCATCTATACAGATTACTTATTTTCATGCAGAAAGAAAGAGAAAACCTTATAGATTTTAATTTTCCTCAAAATATTTTTATTCAATTGGTTTTGGTTTGCTGTCCGTTTTGCTTGTTTACACAACAAAAGAGCATGACTACTTCTCTTAGCTACTGGTAACTTCATTCTTTGATTAAAATATGGACTTTTTAAAAAAAAAAAATTCATTAGAATTTATTTTTTCAAAGACAGAATATGAGTCTGTTTTCTTTGTCTCTCTCATAATCACCTCTAGAGCTAATAAGCTAAATTTGTAAGAGGAGCCCAAACTATTTGCACCTAAAGGAAATTGAATTTCATGCCCATTTACAAAAAATATATTTTTGTACACACTGTACACACTTCTGGCATTTATTGAAGTTATAAACTGAGTTTCCCTTGCTGAACATCCACCTGTCTCCTACATTTTCTTCACCTTTTTCTTTCTAAATTATTATGTACTTTCTCAACTAAGAATACCAGAAAAATATAGTAATTATCCTATTTATATTAAATGACAGATGTTCCAAATGCTCAGTCCTCTCCTGCAGGGGTTGGATCCAGGAAAATGTATCAGTTGCAATGCAACTGCAGTTAGGCAGAAAAGATGTTGTATAGAAAAAAAAATAGAAAGCAGAAATCTTGCTTCAATTTTTATATTTTCATTTTAATACAACTGGCTTTTGCAGGACATTTTTATCACTATAAACAGGTATTTCAGTTGGAACTGTTAGGTGTTACTTATACTTGTTCTAAGATAGGATACTAAAAAAATAGTTTTGTCCATCTTTCCAGGAAAACATTTTGGCATTGTTAAAAGTAAACAGTAGTTCCCATAATTCATGAGAGATGAGGTATTTGCTTATATTCTGTGGCTCCCCACTAGCAGTGTCATGTCATTATTCCAACTCTAGTCACAAAAAGCACAGAGGAAATCATTCTACTTCAAAAAAAGATTCTGCCAGCTTTGTCACAGAGAATTTTGCTTACTCCTTCATACCCTCAGGGAGAGACAGATTCCTTTAAAGGTCTGATGAATCCCATGTGGTCTTTCCCAGCAGGACAAAACTCACTTATGCTTATTGCCTGCTAATTTTGTAGAGCACAGGCCAATCACCATGGGTCTCATAGACCTGAAACAATTCATCACCATGATCCATGAGCCTAAAAGAAAATTCTCACACTTGGGTTGGAAAAGATACCATATAAAGTGGCTCAGCTCACTACAGGGAAAAATACTCAGATATAGCCACACAGTTGCAGCTACAGCTTTGTCTCACAGCTCAACATAACCATAGATTTCAGTGTCATTACTTTTATCCAGGCTAAATAAACTTAGTTACCAGAACTGTACATCAATCACCGTGTCTACATTTGTAAAATGTTAAATGGATACTGGAGGTGTGAGTAAAATTGTCTCAACTAGCTCAACTAGTACTGGGTCAAAATGTTTTAAGATCGTTATGGCTGGTATTCATCAGGTGTTGATACTGGGACTGTTACTGTTTACTATCTGTATTAATGGTCTGATGGAAAAGAAAGCAACCTCAGGAAATACAAAGGTAAAACAAAATTGAGGATAGTGAATGATATGCTAAAAAATAAGGCTGTTGTACTGAATGCCCTTAGAAGTTGAGGGTTGAATGTACATCACACAAACAAACAAACCTTTCAGAGCACAAGAAAATATGTCACTCACAAAGATATTTTTAGTTTCATTAATTACCAATTTGATTTTTCTCAGTAAAATAAAATTCTTAAAACTATTGGTTTTTTGTGTCCTAATCATAATTATCCTCATAAAGAACCCATTTTACTTGTGGGATATAGATTGTGTGATCTGCCAATACATTCCCTAATAATTTTGAAGCATTTGTCCAATTTCTACCACATTTAGCACAGAAGTAGAGAGTTCACAGATATTAAGTTCCAACAAGTCTCATGAAAACAGGCACAGGATTATAAAGATAAAGTTCAGTTTCAGCTCAGCAGTGTTGCCAGGCACAAAGAACATAAAAGCTTTCATGGAGGAGAAAAAGAGGGAAGGACAAAAGCTAAGGTGACAGAAGGCAAGACTGGAGACAAAGTAGTAACAATTTAAGAAACAGCTAAAAAGCCTGTGGAATACATTCAGATGAAATTGGACTTAATCAGTTCTGATCCTCATGAAATATCTTGGAGTTGGAAGTTTGAAAACTTGTAGCACATCAGGAGGATCAGAACAGACACAGACTAAGCTTACAGAAAATATAAGTAACTGACAAAGCAGAAACAAAGCGTTCTCACCCGTCCACAAAGAGAAAAGTACAAAGCCGTTGTCATAAATTGGGGTATGCATCCTGATATTTCGCTGAATCACACAATATGATGAATTGGAAGGGACTCTCAAGGATCATCAATCCAACTCTTGGCTCTGCGGAGAACCCCCCAAGAGTCACACCATGTGCCTGAGAGAGCTGTCCAAACACCACTTGAACTCTGTCAAGTTTGGTGCTGTGACCACTTCTTTGGGGAGCCTCTTCTAGTGCCCAACGACCCTCTGGGCAATGAAATGTGAAATGTGTGATGACTGAAGAATCCCAACACTGGGAAGTTTATTGGAAGAAGAAATAATTGATGTTACTATAGGGGCTCAGTATGATAAAATTGTGTGAAATGAAAGTGGCAACACTTACACAGTTAAAATGTCAGTAGCTTCGAGAAGTTATTACTGACCTTTGAATCAGCCAATATCACCTCTGCCAACCCCTTATAATGGAAATCTTCAGAACTGAAGAGCTTTTGATTTAAATATAGTATTTTCCTCTTAAAAGAGTGAAATGATAATCTGTGAAAGGAGTAGAATGCATAACTGATGCTTGGGATTCTACCTTTTATGAGACACTACCCTCCAAAAAAAAAAAAAAATCAAACAAACAAACCAAAACAAAACAAAATGGTCTTCAGAAATCTGAAATCCCTTGTTATTTTTCCAGCACACAGCAGGATAGACTTTTCGCCCTTTACACGCATTGTTTTCCCTTACATATTTCAGTTCTTTACTCTAATGTGAGCAAACTTTCCTCTTTGTGGTCTACTGGATATGACATAGCAGCTATGAAAATGTACTGCATGTATCAGACACCTTTTCTGATTAAATGAAAGTACAGCTTGATTCAAGAAAATGACTGAAGTTTTTTAGCTCTGCCAGTTCTTGTCCTTAGTCCCTGGTAATTTAATTATTTTTCATGAGAAGGTTCATCTATTTTTTTTTATTTTTTTAAAAAATGGCATTCCTGGTTCAGTGGGCAATTGGAGGGTTAAAGCTGCATCTGCATCTTCATTCTGGCAAATGCCTATCCTTTTTGTGCACCCGTAGTGAAGCATGCTTATTATTCCATGTTAGAAACACTGCAGCTATCAAGATGGGAGAAGCAGATGTTTTCAGAAAGGCCTGGGGACCAGTAAAATGAGCAAGACGGAATTAGAGACTTTGAAGGAGGAACCCTGAATGATGATTCTCAATTCCTTAAGGCTTTGTTTCAAAAAAAAAATAAATATCAAGGCTGCTTCTTAATTTAATACTACAGGTTTTGAGCTGCTATCCTTCTCCCAAGATATTTAGTACCACCTTAGCTAATGAGGTCACCACAGCCTGTGATAAGAAAATGTTTACAATGAAGTAACAGATGAGTATATGATCGGACATAACTGGATGCTTGATTGCCTCTCATTAAAACATTTTCAACTTTCTCCAGTCTCAAAATTTAACTTTTACTGCTTTGAATTAGTTCTCAAAACTAATGTTTGAGGCAATCTATATGAAAAGGCAGGAGATGTATTCAGATGACAAAATGGACCACAAGGTTTAATTTTAAGCTCCTCTTCACTGGACTGGTTTGGATTATCGATGTGTAAAATTTCAGGGGAGGTTCCCTAGTAGGAGTCAACCTTAGACACATACTTGTCACATTCTCAAGCATTCCTTAGCAAGCCTATCAGGAATGTTCCTGTGCTGAATTCAAACATCATCTGCATTTGTAAGTTCATGCTGGTGCAATTTACTTGTTGTTGTTCCCCAGTGAACCTACACTGATTCATTTTAAGCATGCTTACCTAAGGCTTTCAGTATTGTTTAACTATTTCAGAAAAATATCAAAGCAGATTTCTTTAAAGATAGTAAAAAATAAATACTCTGCCAGCCTAAGCAGAATAAAATAACAGCTAGGAAAAAAATCCTTGACAAAACCACAAACTAAAATAGATGTTCACTGACTGAGATAGTAAAGCATGTTCATAATTCTGTCTTTGTTTCCAATACACTATGGCAATCCCGGTATCCTGTAGAGGAATGTGTTTCCATTGTTCAGCAAATGCTCTAATTTTGGATGTCCTCAGTGCTCTCTTTGCAGAATGCATATAGTCATGTGGCATAGAAGAGTCAAGGATGAACGTGGACAGCTCCCATGGTCTGTTCTGTAGGCATTCTAGTCATTAACATGCAACAGGTACTATATGAGGTGCAACTCTAGAAGAGGGAGAAGAATGAACTGCCTGGACACAAACTTCTACAAATCATTCAGTGTGCGGACTACTCATGGACTCAGATGAGTGTCTTTCCTAATACACACAAAATGCATTCTTTCATGTATTTATGATCTCTTTGGGGGATGACATAGCTAACTCAATATTGTTTTTCATGAAATATTCTTGAAGACACAGAAAAGGGATTTTTTTTCCCAGATTTGTCTAGATGAAGAAAATATCAGATGACATGAAAACATTGAAGAAGACACTGACTCTAGGGAGATAAAGTCAAATATGTTTCTAATAGTGTTGCACATCAAAGTAATTATTGCAACATAAATAAATCAATCATTTTTCCAATTGATACCACATACTGGGGGTTTTTATTAAAGTTGTGATTCTGAAGGACAAATTAATAGAACAGAAACTCCCAAAAAGGAATCTGAAAGGGAAGCTGTGGTGAGGAAGTACAAACCAACACTTGTTTGAAATCTTATGGATGAGGCCCATTAGGGCGTCTCAGGCAAGTAAGCTCTCACCTAGGCATATAGGATCTCTGAGCAATTTTAGTGTCAATCTTAAGTTCTAAATAGTAACTTCCAAGTTTGTTGTAAAGACAACTGAATTAGTAGAACAAAACCGTTGTTTTTGTTGTTGAAAACAAAAATTTTCACCATGTATGCCAAGAGGGAATGATAAAAAGGTTAATTAGTATTCACATCAATACTGAAAAATGAGAAATAAGTGTTTCTAAATTATGTGCCTGACTTTCTGCCCTTCCATTAAGTGGCAAATTATAATTTTGTTAAAATATGTTATGATGCATTAACATCATATGTTTGTATGATTTTTCAAGGTTTCTAAGTAGAATATGAGAGACTGGGTCCCAAGTAACAGTATTTTTTCTGTTCAGTCTTGCAGTGACAGAAATAGAAGGAAAGTGCAGTCAGCACTGAAGGCATCATAGGGCTTTCAAAGACCTAGAGCAAACAGATTAAGGAAAAAGTCCTCTACCTTTTAGTAGTAGTGGTGTTTTGGTTTTTTTTAATTATTTTTTTTTTAAATTTAGTAATAAGCAATTATTTACTAGGAAATCCCCTGCAGGCTGAAAATTTGGAAGCAGAGTTGCTGCTGTGAGGTTGACTTTTCCTACTCAAGAAAGAGTAGTGTTTCCTAGGCCATTAAAAAAAAAAAAAAAAAAGCAACAAAAACCCCCACCTTTTAATTTTCACATGATTCTTTCCTTTGCTCTGGATGGTCTTGTGCTTGACTTACAGGAGCCAGTTTTCCCAAAGCCTAGTTTCTACACATAGGAATGACTTGCACCAATAGTCCCTGACAAGACAGATTCTGCAGATTCCCTCTTCAGTGAGTGGTAACCTAGTGTAGCTTTGGCAACAGACGGAAGAATGTTTCTTGGATGGCTGCCCTACCTGCCATCCCATGCTTCTTTGCACATTTGACAGATGTAGAGAATCATTTTATCAGGACTTTTGTTTAAGTCCTCTTTCATGGTGTGAAATCGCATTCACTTGATCTGGTCTCACTCAGATTTGTTTGGCTGATTGTTGTACTCATCCAAAGTCCATACCCGTTTGACACTGTGATGCAATTCCAGACCAGATAAATTCTGTTGAAGGCATTGAAGGATTGTGAGTGTCCTTGTCAAGTCTAGGAGATCACTATGAGAAAAGAAAAAAAATTAAAAACAAACAAACCAAAAAGTACCATATTTTTACAACACCGATGTTTGAAGCACTTGCTAAGCAGAGCAAAATATTAAAAAATGAGACAGTAAAACTCACTGATACAAACTATAATGAGGACTCAATTAAGGCTCAATAGTTGTGAATAAATGAAAACATCTAGGAGTTTAATTTTGGCAGGTATATTAAAGCAAATATAAATGGATTTTAAGGTACTTAATGTGATCATCCTTTTTCTGAAGTTACAGGCAGAAGATTGTCTTACATGTCATTCCATGTCAGGTAGTTTTGCTTTTTTTTCTAAGAAAATATGTCATCCCTCCTAAAAAGTGTAGTTTGGGTCTATTTTTGCTTTCTGCTATGTGGGTGGTACTAACCACCAGAATATGATCTGAAATTGTATGTTTCAGTTTTTTCATATTTGTTTGCTCTAGGTTTGAATTTTAGTTAAATATTTGAGGGAAATATAAAAAGCAGAAAGTTTTCATAGCAGTGCGGATCTAGGCCTAAAGTTAAAAGGATACAAGAATGAGGACACAGATCAATAAGACTGTGTTTTTGTACTGTGTAGAGTTAGGCCTTAGTAAGTAGAAAAATATGTTAAGAAAGATAATAGAAAAGTTTAATAATGAGTCTCTGTGTTTTGCTTATAGAAGAGTATAAAAAGTTCCTGAATAGCAAAAAAATTAAAACAAGCATCTATTGTTGGATATAAGGTTTAGGTGTGGTTTCAATGATTGGTTTCTGCAGATGTCTGTAAGCTCTTAACAATTTGCTATTGGTTAGAAAACTTTTAAAAGGCCTTGTAACACAGAGAATCCTGGCTGCTGTTGGCAACACATGAGTTGTTACCATCTTTCAATTGTCTCACCCTGTACTGAGGCTGATGTCATAATACAGCTTGAGGAAAGTCTCCCGGCAGTCCCATCCTGTTATTTGGAAATAAAATTCCAACAAATATTTGTATATTTTCCATTAAAAATATTTATATCCACTTGCACTTGGATTTGGGGGGAAAGTAAATAAATAGGCTTTTTCAGCTATAGCAAAGACTGTATAAAATATAAAATCAAATGAATAAAAAAAATATCCAAAAAAGTACAAGCAAAGCGAATTGTAGACTTTTAAAGTTGGTAAGCTTGGAATTAAATTGTATATATTTAAACATACCAACAGAAGGGATCTAGGACATACTTACCTATTTTTAAATTGTACATAAATAATCCTGATGTACTCCTTGAAGTTCTGACAAAATGACATGAAATATGACTATATATATTCTACATTGCGTGAATTAAGAAAAGTTGCAAGGGCTGTTATTTTTGCTGCAGAAGGACATGGCATTCAACGTTCATCACTGTGGGTATTGTCATTTTAAGGAGAATGTCTTTGTCCTGCACATAAAATTCTGAAAACATCTGAAAGATTGTCCCATAAGCACTGATTAGTTACTTCCCTTGTCAGCAGTTACTGTAAAAAAACACCTCCAAACAAACAAACAAAAACAAAGTAACAGAGAAAACAGAAGAAAAGCAAAAAATACCCTCAGATATTAGTGTATAGATATCACATTTTAGGTACCAGCACATGTAGACATGTTGCTCCATATCAGAGGGATTCTTTCCAAAGCAGCTGATATGTATTATCTTGTCATGAGAGCTATTGGCAACTATTGGCATCTGCCAATATAGATAAAAAACCTGCTGCAAATGACGCTTAGGAGTGTGGAGATCCAGCAGGCAAAGGACAGCAAACCTGGCACTGAGTTGGTTTGTCTCATGTCCCTGTGCAAAGCACTGCATGTATGAAGTTACCTACTCCACAGCAAAGAACAATGTTTTCTCCATTCTGGCTGGTAATAGTTATAAATGGAGTCTCTTGGCCAAAACAAGAGAAACAATGGGATATTTGGAAAAGAGAACCTTGGTGCTTGACCCTTGGTGCCAGAATTGCTCTTGCTTCCAGCTGGCTCTCATTTTTATCACAAAATGGCAAAAAAAATCCCACAGTGAATAGAACTGGAGTTAGGGCAAGGAAGATAAAATAACTGCCCATGAGGCTCATCAAGAGAAAATCTTGCTGTGATTTTGAGAGCAGTGTGAGCTGGATGTACGAGTGAGTACATTTATGGCTCATTTATCAAGTAATGAACCATCATACAATGTGATGAAGCTCCTTCTTCCCATCAACTCTACACAAATTGAAGAAGCTCTATAACAGGTCTTGTTTTCTGATGCTTTTTCTTCTTGTCTAAACTTTCTTTACTTTGAAACATTGCCTACTAAGCAGCACAAGCATCTCCGATGTTAAACATGATTACACTATTCATAAAATGAACCTTTCACAGACGCTGCCGTAGAAATCATATATTTAGATTTGAAATTGCTGCAATCAGACTGTACTGCAGTTTTAAATCCAACGTAAGATAGATGCATTTTCCTCCTACTCCAGAATAACAGAATTCAGTGCAGAAAGAGCTATCTCAGTGAATGGCCACAATTCTAAGCTCACAGAACAAGTAAGGTTTTGAATATAACACACCTAATTTCCCTTCAAAAAACAATTGCTAATGTTGCTCTCTGTGATGAGTGGTATCTGATCTGCTCACAGTTAATCTTTTCTATTAAAGAGCATGGCTGAGCAGAAGAACTCTTGTTTTCCGTGTTCTGCCTGCTAACCTCCGCATCCAGCAAAACCCTCTAGAGAGAAAGGGTAATATCTCTACAGAGGATATCCTACACTGCTCAAGTAGGTGACTTTCCTATACATATAGGGCACAAGCAGCAACAGAAAATGAGCAGAAGAAACTGTAAGACCAAAAGAAAGACTTTGGAGAACAATTGGAACAAATAAATAGGCAAATGTCAGAAGTGACAGGATAAAAAAATGTTAGAGAACTAAACAAAGGGTATGATTTTTGTTGAAACTCAGAAAAAATGATTAACTGAATTTAGGACTTGTTAAAAGACCTTCCTATAAAGAATGCAGTAAGGAGATTGAATAGCTATTCTCAACTCATTTTACTGTTTCCCCACTAATTAGACTTGGTCTAAGGCTCTATGTTTAGAAAAGCGAAACCCTTTGTTGCAATAAATTTTTATCTCTGGTGATGTAGAGCTGCAGTACATTCAATTTCTGGAAATGTGTATGAAAATTTTCTTCAGAATTCTGACATAGTTCTAAAGCCATGAACTTCAAAAGGGACCTATCCCTGATATGTTTAGAAGATTAAATTACAAGACTATAAAAATCACTCTTCAAAGAACAGAGTTAGTTAAATGCTAATCTTCTTTCTCTCTCATAAATGCATAAGAATAATTAATTATGTCATGCTGCAGCAGTCTCCCTCTCTGTCAGAAAAAACAAATATCCAAGTCATTGCTCAAAATTCATTATCAAAACAAACAAGGTGTCTGACAGAAATTTATAACATGTTACTGTAGTTCTGTAGTGGTGTAGTGGTTTGGCAGCACATTCACCTTAAGTTTCCCTTGCTTCCTCAGCTTGCATGTGCTTACCTTTAAAGTGCCCCTCATTTTGTTAAAATAACTGCAATCCAGATACTTTGATCGATCTTGGTTAAAAAAACATACTCTGAAGAACCAAGGATTGAAGAGGGTTAGTGTTACTGTGGTATTCTCTAAAATATTAACATTCCCTAGGTATCCATTTGGCTTCTGCCAAGCAAGAGTAAAGGGATGGAAACTACAGGGCAGAGTCAGCACTGAGAAGTGTACGAATTTCTTTATTTGGTGCTACTGTTGAGTTCCTTGGCTCATGGAACTGCACATTGAGGTGAGAGTCATGAGATATTCATTTTGCACTTTGTGAAGTCTCGATCCAGGGCAACAAGCTGGAATTCAGTTCACAGTATGGTTGTGTAGCACACCTGTTCATCCCCATTCTGCAGTGACTGATGACACAAACTGGAGATGGAGAGGGGATTATGCACCAAAACATTTTGACAAATTTGAATTTTATGAGAAAAAAGAATGCTTCATTTCCTTCATTCCATCTTAAACAACCCTCAGCTAAATAGCTTAATAGTTTTAAGAAGAGCTACTTCAATCTGATCCGTGATTTCTTTTCAGACAAACATCTGCACTAATAAACCCCCATATGTATTCAGTAAGGCTGTGCAATCATAACGAACAGTGGGTTTTTTTTTTTTTGTTTGTTTTTT
>VWZU01008024.1:86561-115240 GCA_013397095.1 Sterrhoptilus dennistouni
TTTTTTTTTTTTTTTTTTTTTTTTTTTTTTTTTTTGTGCAGAATAAAAATACCAGTACAAAGGAGTTTTTTTTATATCACCATATTCCTTCAGGGAAAGGAAGACTATATCACTTGTAACACAATTCTGTTCAGCTTTCCAACAACAAATCCAACAGTCCTTTCGTCTTCCTCTCAGCTAATTTTTATACCCTCATGATTAGCAAAGATGTGCTTCAGAGTGGCTTTTTTTGACCCTCTGTTCTTTTCAATTTAAAACAAGGTTTGGTGCAACTGGTCTTGGCTATTTGCCTTCTGTCCTTTGTCCTTTTACAGGCAAATCAGTCTCCAAGTGCTCTGCCAGCTGTTCCACAAGGGAAGGTGAAAATATTGGCATTTTACCTGCCTTGGAAGAGGTTATGAGCAGTTAATTGTTCAAGATCCCATGCATGAAAGGCACAGTACAGATATAAATTATTAGTCTAGTTGCAGCAACAGAATGATAAAAGGCAATGGCAGGGACGGAGCTGTTGCACAGATGTCTAATTGCTTGTATGCAACAGCTGTTGTAATTGAATTTGTGACAAGACCCTGGCATTAATGCAATGATTCTAATAACTGGACACAGCAATGAAACATAAATGAGGAGTTCCCTTTGGCAGGACAAACTGAAACAAAAACTGCAATTAAATAACACACCAAACAAAAGAAAAATACCACATGCACGGCACTAAAAAAAACCAAGTTTGTGCTAGCGGCATCATAAAATATTTGAATTTTCCTCAGTTTCTTGAGATTTAGAGCACCTCCCCATCTTTTTCAATGTGTTATATTACTTTCAAGATCTGAAAATTGTAAGTAGAATTCCTGTGTGTTCTGGAACTGGTTTCAGAAGAGGACAAGTCAAGTGCTAGTTATGTGAGTTCACCTAATCTCACCTATCTTAATGGAGAAGTAATCAATAGCTCCTTGCTAAAAATGTACTTTGTAGATAACTCAGAACACTCTTCATTATTGATTTTCTTGACAGCTTTGTTCTAATGATGATGCCTTGGAAGGCTGACCTGAAACAGACACTGGACAAAGCTAGAGAATAAAGTAGGTAGGACAAGAGCCTTGCCAGGGCTCCACCCAGGGTGGACCAAAAATGGTCACAAAATGGCTAACTGGTTACAAGATTTTACATTTTTATAAGTTTTGGTCCATTTGCATATTGGAGTTTAACTGTCCAACTACAACTTTAGGTTGTGAGGTCCCATCCTTCTTGTTTTCTCTCTTCAGTCCACCATTACTTTTGGGCCTGAAACTTGTCCTTGGTCCTCAGCAAGACAAGAATTTGTTTTGTCTACCTACTCTGTGAAGAGAGCTTACTGGCACTTAATATGAGACTCAGAACTACATCCTTAGGCAGCACAGAATCTGCAAATATGAAAGCTAAAGCTTAAGGCTTCAATGAGAGTTTAGGTTTATTTTGAATAAAAATTCTGGAAGTAGTAACTGAAATATAAGAAAAATTAACTAAACATACTGTTTATAAAGATATATTGTCTGATGTTCAGATTGTGTTTCTAAATGAACACTCTTTTTGACTTGATCATAATTGGAAATGTATTTTTTTAATACAAAAGAGGTATTCAATAAAATGTAAATAAAGAGGGATTCAATGAAATGCCAACAAAATGTGTCAGTGAAAATGAATGATGTTGATGTGCTGCAATCAGTATACCAGCTGACAGTACTGCTACTGCACCTAGAGAGAGAGGAGCCAGTTGGCCCAGATTCCTTCTCCAAAATGCTGTGTCTGGCACCTATTTCCTCATGACAATACAAATCTCACTGCAGAAAATACATTTTTGATTACCTAGGCTGTTTGCCTGCCAATGAGTAATTAATGCTGTTATCACCTAATCAGCTGTTGTTTAAATGCAGAATGCAAACTATGCCCTTGGCTTTGTTCTTTTCACTCTGAACATCGGTAAAAACAATAGGGTTTTCCATAAAATTTCCCATGGCTCAGACTCTTGAAGAGTCAGTACACAGAGATTAGAAAGAAGGTGTACTGTGAGAATTTACTTACTGTACCTAAAGAATTAAACATTTAAGTATTTTGGTATACGAATTTACAAGGCTGTTTTTTCAAGAACATTTTTATTTGCAAGTATATTTCACTTACTGCTAAAGACTCCTTATAACACAAAATTATTTCAGTAGACAATTCAAGGAACATTCAGCTCATGCCAGGAGACTGAATTTCTTCTGACATCACACAGTTAAATTTTAGTTTATGTTGCAGTTTTCTCACTTATTTCACAGCACTTCAAAGAGGTGCTGATGGATTAGCCATTCCTGTGCCTTTTCTAAAGTAAAACCCAGTGCTAACAAAGCTGCAGTCATGAGGTCAGTGTTAACTGACAGCAGAAGCAGCACTGGGGCAGCACATCCCAGGCTGGGCCCTCACAACATCCCCAAAGTATCTCCTTTGCAGCCTAAAACACCACCTATTAGCTGTCTGCTCAGTTTGTGGCAACACTGGCCTGTTTTTTCACTGTGGATCATCCTCTTGTGCTCTAAGAAGCTTTTTCCACAGACCTGATGAAATAATTGATAGACAACACTAAGCCGTTCTTTTTCCTTTTATTTTTTTTTCTCTTAGTAGTAGAAAGACAATATCTATACAACAAGGAATCCTAGTTGGCGATGTAGAAGACCCTGAGGGAAGATCATATTTTGAAGTTGTCTCACATTTTGTCTTTTATCTATTGATCAGTCAGAATTAGGTCATTCTCAATTTCTCATGATAGAAAAAAAAAAAAGGCAAAAAACCCCCACCAAAATAATGAAAGTAACCTCTGCCATCTGAGAAGATCTGAGGCATAACTTAGGTCTTCAGTAACCACTATTACTAACAAATCTATATGCCCTAATGATAGTCTGTGTCTCTCATCAATTCATTTGGCACATTTGAATAAATATATTCTTACATAGTTTGGATTATTTATTTATTTATTTATCTGGGTTTTGCCGTAGGTTGGTGGCTGTTTGTTTGTTTGTTATTTTTTGGGGTTCTGGTTTGGTTTGGTTTGGTTTTTTTACAGAATTCTTGATTATTTTCATCCAAGTCGTTTCCAGAGGGATACAAGCCAGGAGCCTCTTCATCATCAAGCATACAGACAGTTACTGCTGGGAGCCTCAGATCAGATCTGTCTTGATTCCTGTGCTACAGAAGTCTTTGACAGCTCTTCACAGTAAGATGCACTTCACCTCTTGTTCAAAACTCTACTATGTGCTTCAGTGCAGGTGACTCAGAAGGTCAGCCACCAGCAACAGGGTGAATTTTCATTATGCCTGGCCATAGGAGGTGAGAGGACAGTGAGAGCTGGAAGATAACAGTACCAAAGTTGAGATTTAACTGCTTAATTTTAAGAAAATCAGATAGTTAAACTAGGTTTTTAAACACTGCAGACTTCCTCAGAAAAGAGACAAGAGTACATTTCTGTTTGACTGCATTATTTATATTAAGAGTTTACAGCAAAAAAGAGCTTTAATTTAGATATACATGTTAAATACCTAAAATCAGAAATATAATCCCCATATCTCATTGCTCTTCTGCACAATGCTTTACTTTACCCTCTTTATTTAAGTAATGAGCAGATTTCAAAATATCAGGAAAACCAGAACAATTCAACCACTGCAGACTCCCAGAGCTTAAACAAAGCTCTTAGAATGGCATTGACCAAAAGGTTAGCCTGTGAATCTTTCTGGGACCCAAGCTGATATAATTTTCATTTTTATCATCGTATTCACAATTAGAAGAGCTCTTGGTGGTTTATTATTTTGGGTTACAAAAGAAACCAAAATTTAAAAAAGACTAATATCCCTATGCATGTAAAAATGTATCAAATTTCAGTTAAAACAGTGGTGATGTTTCTGACATTTTGCTTTTCTTGAAGGGTTGGCAAATGTTTAGACTTATGTTTCGACCCCTACAGTATTGGAAATTGAAAGTAATGCTTGATGGTTTGAGTTGTATTTGGAGGATTTTACAAGAACCATAGGTTTTTCAGTCTTGAAATTACTGAATCTAAATTCTCCCTGATTGTGGTTGTTTCACATCAGATCTAGTTTTACATAATTTACATTCTTTCTATATACATGTTTGAAGCCAGGTATGTAACACTGGGAGTTCCTGATTTCCAAAACTGGCAAAAAAATGAAAACATAAAGATAGGAGTGTAAAAGCAAGATCCCACTTGTCTACACACACAAGATCATCTGTAAGAAAAGCTTCCCTTCGTTTTTCAAACCTCTTCAGGAAATTCCAGCAGTGCTATGCAAAACTAGCACTGTTTGCAGCATAAAACAACCTTTTTTCAGTCAAAAGACCAAGAGAAACAGAATTGTTTCAACAGTTCAAGATACAATCAATTAAAATAATATATGTGGCAAAAGACATCACACATTGTAATGTGGAGGCCAGACTAGGCACTACTGCCTTTTCTTTCATTGTGTATTTCCTCAATGTAAATCAGGAAATTTGCTTTTATTACCATAAGATGGGTGCAAGAAATGCAGATATGATGTTTTAGCAGGAAGGGTTACATTTTTATTTGGGGTTTGGATTCTGTTCTGCAAGCATGCATAACTAGTGGTTTGGTAATGATAATATTTGTCCAAATTACTCTTAAATAGGATCTAGCCTAATGTATATGGGTAGTTACTGGAAGAGAAAATGTTAAGGAGCCTTATAAACCACAAGTGTGTGGACAAAGAAATAACCTCATAGCACCTCTGTCCTTTTATTTTTTTAAATTAGGCTTAGGAATTCATTCAGAGTTCAGCACCTGATGTCCATTAATGAGATAGACTCTATTAACCTTCTCCTCATCATTAATACATTTGCTTCAGACAGAGTTGCATAATTTGAAGAAAGTGTCATGTCAAAGTTCAACTTCCTGACTTTTTAATTTTTCTCCAGGGAAGAAATGATATGTGCCAGACTCTTATCAGGCTTGATAAGAATCCCTTGGTCAGTGTGCAGGGATATTTTTGCTGGCGCATTTGCCAGTGGTTACAGAAACAAGCATTTGTATGAAAAGCAGGACAAAGGGACAAATGAAGCCTGACTTGATTTACATTTATGGTCCACAGGATTTTCTTACACTTGCAACAGCTCTCTTCTATAGAGTCTCTGCTGTGTGTCACAAAATGTCCTTATGCACCAGCATTACTCCTTGGTGAGTTGGGATGGATTATTTCCAGGATAGGGAGAGCTTAGCTCTGTTTAGGGTAACCTCTTGTATCCAGGCATACAGTTTGATAAAGGAATTTCTAACTCCACTTGTTCACTTGTCAAATTTGGGTAAAAATCATCATCTCAGATCTCTGATACCTGGCGTGAAAGTTGTTGTGAGACAGAAATATGCACAAACATATATTTCAGCAAGGGATACAGCCTTCCAAACTTGCTTTCTTAGAGACTCCAGCTTTAACCACCTAGCAGTGACAAAGCACCTAATGGGATGCAGAAAAATTAACATCCTGGAATAGTCTTCAAACATTTCCCTACCATTAAATTGAATTTTTAAAGATATATAATGCTTTATTTTTAAAAATTCTTTTTGGGGTCTTAATCAAAGCTTTCCTGAAGCTGAACAAAGGAATAATAAATCCTGGAGTCAAAGTTTTTTCAGTGTTAAATGGATCAAGCGAGTAACTCATTCGGCTAAAATTAATACTAAACCTCATATCTCAAAATCTAAGATCTAATTTCCTTATTGTGACACTCAGAGAAAAAAGCAAATATATTGAGTCTCCTGTGCCTCATTTCTATTATGCTGCAAAATACTGATTTTCAGTTCAATAAAAATATAGAACACATAGGCACTGTTGTCAGATTTCTCCAACTAAATAACAAATTTTACAGTGTATATACCCTCAGAGACAAGAAAATTGAGGAAATTAAGGAAATGCCAATTTTTTAACCAAAAGTTCAGAGCTAGCTGTTGTTAGCTGTTGAGGCTGTTCTTCATTGTCAGTGTCAGATCTCAGCTGTCTGTTTTTGTCCAAACCATCCAGATATTTTACTATGCAAAACACAGGATCTGGTACCTTTATGGAGAATATTGCTTTAAGCCATAATTTCCATTCATTTCACTATAAATCTTTATAATACAGCTACTGTTTGATGTAAATGATTCCACTCCAATCCTTTATCCCCAGCTTCTCATCTTGTCTAAGAAATAAAAGTTGCAAGTAAAAAAAGTTGTATCGACCATTTTAAGAAACATCTCTAACTAGACAGCATTAATTGCTCTGACAGTTTCTGTCCCTAAATTACAAGCAGACAAAACCAAAAGAAACAAAAGCATCCCACAATCCCAATAGATTCTGAAACAAAAGATAAAAACTTAGAACTAGAAATTCTCATTCCAGTACCTGAGTGTTCCAATATATTCTAATATTTCCAACATTCCTTTAACTAACTTGCTTGGAATGTTGTTATTATTCAAGAGTTCTCTGCAGAAGAAGCAATCCATTTAAACCTCATTTCTTTACTTTTTTTTTCTTATGTTATGTTCTTGGGTTCTGTATTTTTTTTTCCTTAAAAGCAGTTGTCTGCATGAATGTCAGAAATTATCCTAATTTGTTTAAATAATACATTTTACAACAGTAGACACAATTTCACATTCTCAGCTTACATTTTTTTCAAAATCTTCTCAGGCGTTCATTAGAGGGGAGCGTGCAGACAGATTTTTGAAGTAATTGAATTTAGCATGTTATAAAAAATACTACATCCCAAAAGAAATGTTGCAAAACACAGTCTTAAGTTTTATTGTGACAAATCATAATAAAAACATTAGGTTGGGGAATAAGAGGTTCACACCACCATATCTGTTCTACAGACACAGTATAAGAAAACTGATTTTTGAAATGCTAAGCTATTTAGCCAACTAATATTTTTGGCAATACTCTTTTGCATGTTCATAAAATCTCTGCTTCCCATTTCATCCAATAAGTAGTCAAGAGCAGGAATATATGGCTCATTTAAATTTAAAATGCAGTCACTATATCTCCATGTCCCTTAACCACTTTTGCCTCATAACAAAGGCTGTAAGTTCAGGAATATAAATGCATCCTGAAACGGATCAACCACACTCATGAGGAAAAACCAGTAAATTACCATGCCTTTAAGATGGAGGGTGTAGATTTTTTATGTGGGAAGAAGGTTATACAGGAAAAATGAGTGAGGGGAAAAACAAAAGTTGGGTGGATTTTCCTACAACTTTTATTTCCTTTTCCACATGATGTCCTAATAAAGTGGGTTAAGTGCATCAGACTTATTTTTCTAATTGGAAACATTATCATTATTATTACAAGTACAAATGCATAATTTTTAGAATTTGTTTTAAGCGTTTTTTAAGCATTTGGTTATAATGTATTATGAAAATTGCACTTCATTTCCCAAAAACATCTCATATAAAGCTTAAGAATTCTTTCATTTTTAATGTATTTTGTCTGTTCTAATCTGTATTTCCTCAAGAGGGCTTAGAAAGCCAAATTCGACAAGACTTTGTTATTTTATTTCAAATAATAATTGTAAACTGTTGAGTAAATATTACTCTCTACTATCCAGCAACTCAACTAACAGGATGTACTCTTACAAAAACTCCAGTTTCATTCCAACATAAAATTTGGGATTATTTTAGTAAAAATTTCTGATTAGTGGAAATAGTTTGTTAGCTGTACCTGAAATAACTTCTCTGCTTGTTTAACTGCAATCTTTTCTGTCAGTGACACTGTAAATATAGAATGGAAGTGCTAAAATATAAAAGAAGAAAACAAGTATGTTTTCCCAGATTTTTTTTTACCTTTATGCTTTCTGAGTATGTTTTATGTAAGTTATTTGGTCTCACTTTAATAAACAGTATGTGACAGATGAAAAGTCCACATGATCAGACTAAATGTTGCATCTTACCCAATTTTATACATATAAGAGTGGACAACTACAGATAGTTAAGGAAAGACCCTTCTCCTGCTTTATCTTTCTAACTTTTAGTTTCGGATCTCCTAAAGCTTTGAATTTCACCTACAGTTTTATTTGCAAAAGTCCTTGTTTGGGCTGTCCTCCATGTATGTGTTTAGTACTCTTTCAAATAAGTTTAGACTAAGCTGCTTAGTGTGGAAACAAACCTGACAGTTTTTTTTTTTGTTTGTTTGTTTGGTTTTTTTTTTTTGTTTGTTTGGTTTGGTTTGTTTTTTTTTTTTGTTTGTTTTGTTTTGTTTTGTTTTGTTTTGTTTTGTTTTGTTTTTTGTTTTTTGTTTTTAATGTGCTCATAAAGTATTGTTTACTGATCTTCTCTATAATGTTGCCTTTTTTAAAATTTAACCAATACTCCGCATCCACCTTTCATGCTGAAGACACTTCGCCAGCTTTCCTCGAGGAAATGTTCATAAAAAATTTGTAAGTTTTGTTGCTGCTTCCTTTTCTCATGCAGAACTGCAATGAATACATATGAGCAGGGAATTGACATGCACATCATCAGTAAGATAGAATCACAGACTCATTAAGGTTGGAAGGAACCTCTGCAGATCATCTGATCCAATTCCCTGCCAAGGTAAAATCATTTAGGGCAGGTTACAGCAGAATGCGTTCAGCCTGGTTTTGCATGTCTGTAGAGAGGGAGACTCCACAATCTCCCTGGGCAGCCTGTTCCAGTGCTCCACCATCCTCAAAGTAAAGAAGTTCTTCCTCATGTTGAGGTGAAACTTGTGTTTTAGTTTATGGCCATCACCTCTTGTCGTGTTACTGGGCATCACAGAAAAGGATCTAGCACCATTCTCTTTGCACGTGCCTTTGACATTATTTACATGCTCCCAGTCTCTCCAGACTAAACAGTCCCAGCTCCCTCAGTCTCTCCTTGTCAGAGAAAGTTTCAGATCCCTCATCATCTTTGTCGCCCTTCACCCTCTCCAGCAGCTCCCTGTCTTTCTAATATTGATGAGCCCAGAACTGCACACAGCACTCCAGATGTGGCCTCAACAAGGCTGAGAGGGTCAGGATCACCCCCCTGATCACGCTCTTCCCAATGCACCCCACAATGTCATTGGTTCTCCTGGCCACAAGGACCTCTAACTGGATTTTACTCTGCTTATCATGACCTTTTGAGCTCTGTATTCTATTAGTTCTTGATCCACCTCACTGTTCATTCTTGCAACTCACATTTCCTGGCCTTACCTATGAGGATGTTATGGGAGACAGTGCCAAAAGCCTTGCTGAGGTCAAGGCAGACAACATCCACTGCTCTCCTCTCATGGACCCACCTCGCCATGACAGCCAGTCCAGCAGGCTGGACCTGGTTCCCATGGCAAGGCCCAGTGATTTAAAACCTTGTCAAAACCCACAGTTGTTTGAACAAAGAGAAATTAAATGAAATGGGAGCTGAAATGAACCAGAACAGAAGAGGACCTGTGGAAAAATTGAGACATAATTACTGGAGCCACTTAGGTGCTGAACCTGAAACAAAATCAGAGCAGAAAGATGGGAGCTGTGAATGAACCGGGGGCAAAATCACACTGAAGCTGAAATGAATTGGAGCCATCTACAAACAGGAGCTGTCCATGACCTGGACCCAAAACAAACAGGGGCTGAAAAAACTGACCTAAAGTTACCACCCTGATGCTCTAGTTGAATCCACTCTGAAGTCAGTTGTGATCAGCATAAAGGAATGCTAGAAGTCAATTGCTCATTAAATGCTTTTTTCTGTTCAGTGAACAT
Source organism: Sterrhoptilus dennistouni (assembly GCA_013397095.1). Taxonomy (NCBI): domain Eukaryota; kingdom Metazoa; phylum Chordata; class Aves; order Passeriformes; family Zosteropidae; genus Sterrhoptilus; species Sterrhoptilus dennistouni. Next base: position 96,315 of record VWZU01008024.1, read on the forward strand.
CATGCCAATAGGAAGGTATACTAGTGGGCAAATAGGTGAAGACAAGAAACACAGATACTTATATCTCACAGTCTGGGTTTCTTCTTGTGTAGTGGATGATGTGAAGGCAAGTTCAATAGTGCTTATAGAAATAAATATTAAAACATATAATGAATTGTCTTAAAGAGGCTGTTAACCCAGTGTAGCTGATGATTCTTGTGTTTGTTCTTTAGGGTCAGAATAAGCCACAGTCTTAAACTGTTTAGCCCTTTGTTTAACATCTATTTGTGACCTTATTGATATTGATTCAATAAATAGAAATACTTCATGAGACCATGCATTAAGGGATGTCTCATTTTCTCACTAGGAAGTTTCTAAGTGGCTGTTAAATGGTCGCTCAGCTTTAAAGCTGACCTTGCTTTGAATGGGATTTGGAACACAGATCAAGGTAAATTGTTTTGCAACACCACGGGAGAAAATAACTGTTCTGCGAAACCTCCATTTACAAAATTGGTATTCTAGCAATTCCCAAATAAGACAGGAAGCTGTTAGTTTAGTTAAATGTTTCCCACAGCTCGTCAACTGAATTAGAGTGCATACATATAGGAGACTCCATCTGCATAGCTGTATGTGAGATAGAGAGGACTATCACATGTTCTCTGTCCACTAAAAGTTTTCTCTTGAAACTAGATTGTTTTCATGGAGAAATAACCCAGAAGATATAGGGTACAGAGTCCCTGCACCAGTGAATTGGGACAAATATCAATCTACACAAATCAAATAAATTTGGTAAAGATCTTTTGGATTGTCTTGGTATAAAGAGTTCAAAGCATGATTTTCTTTCATTTCGGTTTGCAACTGTGTTTTTGAAGCATAACATTTATACTCAGCTGTCAAATAAAGGCTAAAATGCCAGACACTCTTGAAGTTGTTCAGCACATTCTAGCTGCTGCTTCAGCCTGTGACAAAACCTTTAAGGGGCATACAGGGTATCATCAGACCAACATTATGTGTAAAAAACACAAAAAACTAAGACTGTCAAATACTGTATACAGACAGATAATATGACATAGTGAGAATAGCAACTATCTCAGGACAAAAGCTGCTAGAGGCTTTTTATTAGACAAAAATAATAAGAAAAAAAGTTTTAAAAGTCAAGAAAAACTGCCAGTGCAGATTGAGAATAGAATTGTTGATAAATGTAATGTTATCAACAATGACTACATCTTTCAGGGGCTACAGTAAAAATATATCAGTTCAATATACTGCAGGCAACTTGAACTCTTTTTGCTCACATTGAAAAGGATGGGACACAAAACATTCAATGTTTGAATATGATAGGACAGTCATGCTGACATACCTTGCCTCTCAGAGAGATTGCCTTAGATTTAATGCCACTCTATATGGCTTTTGTAACTCACACAAAATTTGTTCAGGCATTTTTGTAATACAACATTTGGACATGTCCTTAATGTCTTTCTCGTGAATAGTCTTCAAAGCAAAAAGACCAGTCCAAGCAAGGAGATGGCTATGGTAAAACAATCAAAGGGAAGAAATGAGTAAGGAAGCTAACAGTCTTGGTAAGTGGCAACAAAATATTAGACATAACACAAAGAAGACTCTATAACTGAGATTCAGTTTCCAGCAGGGGAGAGAAACAATGGCACAGAAGAAAGTAGACACTATAGGTAGCGAGAAGAGGAATACTTGCCCATTTGCTGATGGTAAAGTGTCAGTTTACAAGGTCTGTGTGGATATTTTCCATAACATTTGGAAATTTCTTAAAAAATAACATTATATATGGTGAAATCACACATTCCTGAAAGCAATTTCTGTCAGGCTGGGAGAAACAGAGGGGATCTTCCCTCGGAATGTAAAACCTTGCTCTTTTCCCTGGGTCCTGGCACAGTTCTGTATCAAGAGATGAGCAGTGCACATCTTGTGTGTGTTCCTGCTCCTGCATAAGCCTTTTCCACTTCCCCTCAATGTGCCAGTTGTTCAGTGTTTCTTCTGTGCACACAGTAGGCCAGACATGATCTGGGAACAAGCCTGCTAGTGGTACTTTGGGACACCGTATTTCTTGAAGTGAAGGCATGAGTGCTGCAGCCAGGGGAAAAAACCAAAATACCCAAAAAGATTGGCAAAAATTTGGAGAATTTGATATAATTGGAATGATAGTATTAGTAGGAAAATCCATTAAAGTCTGCTTGTCCTGCAGGAAATTAATGGGCACCAAAAGCACATCAGAACATAGCAGTTTGCTTGCTTTAGGAAATCTGTAGAAGATCCTATCTGCCAGAGAACACCAAAACAGAGATTTTTAGAATTTTCCAATAAAACAACTCAGCTAGTCATTCAGGATGCAATGTGATGAATGGAACTTAATCTGAATTTGGTGCTTCGCTACTATGCTGCAATATAAAGTGTCTAAGATTTAAAAGAGCTTTTCCCTTTTTTTAGGTTATTCTTTCCAAAAGATACAAAATAGTTTAGTAAATATGAAACTTTTGAATTTTCCCTGCTTTTCTCAGATTAATAAATTTGAGAGTGTTCTCTTACTCTTGTCTTCTTACCTATTCTATGCTGTACAATATGTAACATGAAGTCCTATTCCATTGTACTATTTTTATTATATCACTGCACCTAAATCCCTTCTAAAAATTCAGATTATAAGATTTATATATTTATAGATTATTTATATATTTTTGTAGGAAAATAACAGAAGGAGCCTAATTGCATCTTAACTCTTCCTACAAAGTTAGAAATTGTTGCCCACTGCCCAGGTCCCTGGTGGGGGTCTTCTGGGTGCCGCAACCTTCCCAAGTGAGTCGCCCTGTGGGGGGATGGCCTCAATATCAGTGGCACAGGTACTCTGGCCAGTGATCAGCTCAGTTGTGGATGGTTGCTAAGCAACCAAGCCTCTCAGCTGTTTCCGGCTTAGCTCTTTCAGGCTATAGCTGCCCCAGCAGTTTCTCCAAAGTAGGGCTCTTCCCAGGCAGCGCGGGAGAAACTACAGAGGTTGGGGATCGTCTTCAGGAGCCTTCTTTACTACCCAGAACCAGCAACTCTCCAAAGACAACCTAGAAGGTCCCAGGAGCTGGATTTTTATGCTCACCTCAGGGGGTGGGGTTTAGTAAAACAACCAATGGGAAAGCGGTTTGAAAACTTAACCAATCAGGGAAAGGATCCAAAAAGAACCAATCAGGGTAGAGAACTGAGGGAGAACATGACGATCAGTCAGGGGTAGGGTCATTAACATCTCCGGAAGTAACTTTAACTGCAAACTTTGAACACTGGGGGATTGGCTAATAGTGTTAAGGAAATTCAAGGGCTGGACGCTCTCCACGGAAGCACTGGAAGCGCCACTCTTCCTTCATTGCCCTCAGGGGCCTCCACAAGAAATAGCTTCATTACACCAGCCAAAATACAATATCATACTGTTAGAAATTGAACTATGTGGAGTTTTATAAAATTTATGAGGAAAAATATTGATAAAACAGGAGAGAAAGAAGATCACTCAGAACATCTCTGAACTCTTGGTTCCCCAGATGGAGTGAGGAAAATTAGTTTAAATTTGCAACTTATGAGGGAACACAGGGGTAATTGGAAAACATTGCCTTCAGACAAAGGAACTAAGAGCTACTGACAAAAAAATAGGCAAGCTTACATTTGTAGTGCCAATACTGTGTTGCCTACCACACATTGATTTAAGAATAACTATGATTTAAGAATAGCTAATCCATGCTTTAGAGATTTTACTCTGTACCCAATAAATAGAAAGGATCAATGAACCCATATTTACTCTGTTGTTGCCAAATCTTTTGAACAAAACTGGGTTTTAAATGAGACTTCCTTTTTTTCGTTTTCAGTTTAAATTGCATCACAACAATAAGCCTCCATCTACTGGTTCATATATTATATAGATATAAGTGTACCATAAAAATTTAGCAAAGCCTTTAAAAAATGGTGCTTCAATAGGACATAGTAGTTTAACTACTTAGTTTGAACTGCTTGGTGTAAAATTTTTCATTCTTTCATGCATCTATCTTTTCTGCATCTAGTAGTGTTATCCCTGTGCCTCTAAGTACTGCAAGATGAGGAAATTAATTATATTAATTAATTAATTATAGGTAATGATAACAACCTTTTTTCTTATTTTTCCCCAATCTTAACATTATGCATCAAATGCAATCAAATTATGCTAAATATTCCATTTTTGTCTGTTTCTAGCTGATTTTTCCTCACTTATATTTGTCTTTAAAAAGCATAGTCATCAAAGGAGAGAAGCATCCTTTCTGCTTTCATTAAGTACATCTGAGAGCACCTCTCTTTGAAATCCTAGGAGGAAAATCATCAGTGTTGCAAGGCAAAAAAAGCATCCTACCTTCCAGAGAAGGCTTTCTTTCACCAGCTGTCCTTGTTCCAGACTAATATGAAGAATAAATGAATGAGCATGCAATTTTTAAATTCTGTAAAATATAGGCTTGTATATACCTATATATATAATGAAACCCTACATCTTTTTGCTAATACGTTTCATATACTGCTCAGTATTTTCCCAATAAAAATTACCCAAAGCCACATTTTTCCTATGCACCAAAATATTTTTCATTCTTAAGATCCAATATTAAGATTTTCTGCAGTTTTTGAGGATTTAATTGAATGATGCATGACAGTATTTTGGTATTATGTGCTAAAATCATTGTACATTAAAATAACCATTGGCCTTTCTAGTACATTAACTGAGAAATATGATTATATACGTGTGTAATCTCTTTCATTAAAAAATTCTCAGTCTTCCTACTTTCCCCTGCAATTTCTTTCTCATGATATCCTCAGATTTCCAGCCTTAGCAGTGGAAGTATACAAATAACCTTTTTTGACAAAAATTCATCCTCTTTTGATCTTGCAATGATCACATGATTTACAAGGTTAAAAAAAGAGAACAACCGAAACCAAAAAGGCAAAACCCAAGACAATAGCACCACTTTATATGTGCAGTACTATTAGTATAAGCATATTCATTAATAAAGGGTTCCTTTTTTACTAATATAACAATATCAAAGAACAACCAGAAATTCTGCATAGGTGGTTTAAAAAACCATAAGCACAGAATTTCTGCGTGTAATTTCAGATTACATTTTAAAACAGCAACAGGTTTTACATAGATGCATTATTTCTTTCAGCTCCCGACATGTCATCCTCAGCTACTGAGTTCACTTTTGAAGACGATAAATGGAAGAGGAAAATTATTATTTTCGGTGGTTGTTTTGTCACTGATTTCAGGTCTCGACAATTATCTCTTAAGCAATGACTAGTTGAGACAGAAGGCAGCTTTAATGTGTTCCCACTAGAGCATCAAGTTCTGACTACTCTGTGATCCACCTCAGTTAAAGCAGACATCATTACTCTCTTTTTTCTCACTCACAAATCAGCAGCCAAGACTTCATGACACATGTATGTGAAGACATCTCTTTTCAGAACTTACATAAGTATTACAAATGGATTATTTGTCTTCTTGTATCTCATTTTAAAAAATTGCCTTTAGTCTATCTCTCTTGAACTCAGAAGACTAATGATGAGATAAAAGCACAAAATTGGGAGTTCTGACTAATTGTCAGAATTATTTGTAGCAGAAGGACAGCTCTTGATTGTATAGTTTCATTTTAAAAGACGAATTATCTGACATTTCCCATAGTGGTTTTTTGGAGGAAATGTTTTACAAGCAAGATCATGTAGCACAACAAAGTTAAAACAGGAATTGCAGATGAAGAATAAATTTGTCATGGTCCCAGGAGGCTAATTTAGTTCTGTATTAGAACAAGAAACTAGCATAAGAAAGTACTTTCATTTTATGAAGCCTTTTTTTAATATAATTTTAGTTTCCCGAGCTATGCCCTTACTTATCCAATGAGATATGGCAGATTCAAATTGCATCACCTACTCATATCTACTTTTTTGCAGTAGTGCCATTGGCTTCCAAATTCCAGCGGGAATTGCAAAATGGTAAGCTGTCTTTTCTAGACAAGTTGGAAAATCAAGATTTAGACTCATCAGAGAAATCTGAGTGACTGATGTATATAGTCGTTGACTGCCAAACAAATTCCATTTTTTCCCCTGGTTGACAGTATTTGCTGCAGCTGACAAGAATGAGATGCAATCACCCATGAAAACATACTGTATATTTTATCAGTTACAAAAATAATATTAAAAAATAATGTAAAAAAATATAAAAAAATATATTAAAAATAGCTTCTTAATAATTTTACTTTCTATTAACTAACTCATGCATGGTCGCTGTTTTCTTATTCCATACTCCCAGGTAGTAGACCCCTAATCACTTTAGAGACTTCAATTTGGAGTCTTTGTTACCAAACAGAATCAGGGAGCCACTCAGGAAGGACCTGCAATACATCTGCTGATAGGCTACCTCTGCTCCTTACAGACTGTACAAAATGCCATTTGACAGGAACATCCTAAAAGATCAATAAAGTGAAATCCAAGCAGAGCAAAGAGCTACATTTGTATTAAACTGAAAATTTTTCTTTGCAGCCTTTAAATATCTTTGCCATCTTTAAATATCTTCTGAATATATAATAATTCAACTTTCTTGGAGAAAGGAAGCTCCTTTTGCAACAGGACTATATAACATTTTTAAGTAGACTAAGGAATTTGCTGCATGAAGGGTAGAATTTTAGGATCTAGGGGCTGAACAAAGCAATGTACCATGATGAAAAAAAAAGTAAAGAATAATATTTCCCCCACACAAAAAAGATAAAATTTCACCAAGCTGATTTTTTTTGTTTGATTACTTTTAAAATACTTTCTTCTCCCTTATGCCCTTGCCAGACATTCCTTCTGACTATATAAGTCGGCATAGAATGATTGAGAAAAAGAGAACAAATGTTAATTGTAAGAAAAGGTAAAATGGTAGTAATCAAGTTTCTTAAATTAATTTTATTTGCTTTAACCTCTCTTCCCAACCACAATGCAGGTGCATCTGGAGGTTTCACATTGAGCAAACTATACCATATAAAATAATTCTAAATCTTTTTAGATCACAGAGGAAAGATTTCTTCATTTTACACCAAGCGGTGTGGCAGAGCCCTGAATCTTCCTCTCCAGCCAGTTATATTAGAAAGTAAATTTTTGCTGCTTTATTGTTTGAGATATTGTATATCCCAAGGCAGTCATATACACAGTCCTAAAAATCTAGAGTCCTCAGTTCTATTTGCCTTGTTCTTTATGCCTGATCATGATTCCTGCATAGTGGCAAATGGAACCTGAACTGCAATTACTCAGCCACCTATAGGTGTGTAGGTGGAAACAAAAAAAACTGCACTACTACCCAGCACAGAGAACAGTTGTCTTTGAGTAAAGAAGAATTCAATATGTGGAATCAAATTATAAAAGGGTCAAGTTCTTGAATCAAAAATTATTTAAAAAAACCCAAAAACTCCACCATAAAAACCCATTTATTTCAATTAAAAATACTAGCAATATTAAGAATATCTGCTGGGGTTTGGTTAGAGTTTTTTCTCTGTTCTTTCACTGGTGCACTGAACCTGCTCCCTTTATCTTTGTATTCATGTATTTTCTGCTTTCTCTGTAACAGTAGCTCATCCTACCTCATAAATAAAGGCATCAGGGAAGCATAACAACCCAACCAATTAATATGCCTAGTGGCTAGTCTGTCTAGGACCTATGTATAAATAAGAGAAAGAGCATCATCTAGTGAATGATTTGGGACACATAACTTCATCTCCTATCTAAAATTATTCCATAGGGGAGCTTCTCTGCCTTTCAGCAGTGTCTGTGCACATCAGGCCCCAATCTCACAATGATTAAAGCAATCTGGTACAAAACTCCCCCATGTTTTAAAGCAATACATGAAGCAAAAATCTTCTGCAATCTTAACTGCATTTCAGTTTCAAAACTGTGTTTTCTGATTTTTTATTAGTGGCTTCCTAGGTTTTAGTATGAGGCAGGGGAGTTATTTTTTGGGAATTTTGTCCAACAGCTGCTGAAATATGACATGGTGGTTGCCTAATACTGCTAGGCCAAGAGTAACCGAATGGTATCAGTATATTACCTCCACATGTTGTGTTGCAGAAACCCACTAGAAGCATACCCTGCATTTCTGCTGTCAATATCTAAATAACCAGTTTTGAAGGAGAATTGTACTTTGACCTGTTTTTTGTGAGGCCCTCACTCATGCAGACATCTAACCTATCACTGCTGTAGTTACTTCTAAGACTCTAAATGCCTGATGAGCTTCAGATCGTGGTTATTTAATTATTGAAGAAATGTTTTGTTCATTGGCAGAGAAATGCTGCCGTTTTTCTTGAAGTACTAGAGTCATACTGGGCCTCGTACAGAAAATGTGAAGGTGCATTGAAGTTTTTATATAAGCCATGAAAAAATCGCTATGCAGACACAGTACTGATCTTTTATTCCTTTACCCATCTCCTTTTCTTGCTGTTGCTGTCACTGTTTTCTGTCTCTGCTTTTGGCTCAGCCTCTTGTTTCTTCTGAATAATTGATTTTATGGTATCAAATAATTCCAACATATCCTCATTTCCTGCTTTTCAGTTTAGATGCTCTTATTTTTATTATTTTCTTTCAAAATACTAAAAAGTCTTTTTTTATTATTATTTTTTTTAATATTTTTTTTTATTTTATTTTCCCTACTGCCTTTCCTACTGTTAGTACTAACCAAACAGTGCCAACAAGTACTGCTCAGGGATGTTGGGAAGAACGGGAAGAACGGGAAAAGAAAGCTGGGAAGAAAGGAGATAATTGTATTTTAATTTCCTGTGTCCTGTAAAGTTTCACTTCTGCTCACATTTAATGTCCCACAGGCAACTGTGTTTTATTCCCAGAATCTCTACAGGCCCTTCCACACACAGTGAAGCTTCTGTCGAACATTCTCTAATGTCTGGCCTTCCAAACCAGCATGTAAGTAACACTTTTAAAAATTAAGGTCCTTGTCAGCCTAGTTGTTTCTTAAACATATTTTGTTTGACTGCAAGAAAGTATTATTCCATCTCTGCCACTGATTGTGGATATGGTTTATTTTAGATGCAAGTGTTTTGCTATTATGACTAGGTAAAGAAAACCAAGACAATGCAGTGTATTTGTGGGTCAGATCAATTGTTTTTACATGTAGTCTTATAACATGAGATCATTTTAATGCCTGAGTGCCTCCAGTAGTTCATCAGCAATGCATAAATGTTTGTCATGTTCACCCTCTCAGCTTCAAGAGTCTGTACATAAAAATGTTGCATAATGGGGAAAAGAATAGGTTTGATTTTTTTTTTTTTATGTGAGGGATAGATATTGGGGATTTGTTTGTTTTCTAATTTGCATTTTTAAGAAAAATTAAAGGACCTTAACATTTAAGACTTAAAATCTTTTAGACTGAATGCATCCTAAATTTTGTTTGCTATATGTTGTCTTTCTCCTTGCAAAAGTCCACATTTAGTCAAGCAAAACTGTTGGGCATATGTGTCATCTAGTTTTTCTAGATAACATCAGGTCAGGCTAAAAACAATATAGATATAACTTGCATATAAAAGTAGTTTTCAAGAAATACACTCTGAGATTGTTAATATTGTATGGTTAATCTTTTAAGAAAGGAAATGGAACCTTTTGTGTCTTTTCACTGCTCTAAAGCAGAAAGTTCATAGAAAATGTATGATATATTTACTTCTCCTATTTTTAAAGTGGGATGATATCTCTCCAGGAACATGACATGCAGCTCAATTGAATCCCTTATGCTCTGCATATCTAATAATGAATAGTCCAAGAGATTAATTAGTAAACATGTCACAGGCCAATATTTGCAATTCCAGATAGGCCAAATCTGAATATTTAGGTGCTCTCAGCTACTTAGGCATTTAAAAATGAGACTCAGACTCCTGTGTCAATTACATGTTGCTGTTTAATATGCCCTAAATATTTTTAAATCATTTGCCTAGAAATAGTGAGCAACTCTTAAAAAGTATATATATTTTTTACCTTCTTCATTAGTATTTCAGTATATTTACAAAGACATGCTGAAAGAATACTGAATTTCTTTAAAATATAAATAGTTTATTAGAATTCTATGTATTCATGACTTTACATAGAATATGTGGTTTAATCAATAATTGCTGATATTTTCCATATCTGTCACTGTGCTAACGTAGTTTCTTATATCATTACTTTTTGTTTTGTCTGCTGACTACATGCTGACAAGCATGAATGTTATTTACTCCTTGAAATTAAAGAAAAAGCAATATAGTAATGTACCATCCCCTATCATTATTTTAATCTTCACACTGAGTTTTTAGGGACTCTCCTAAATGGAAGAGTTTTTATGGTGTTATAAAAGGCACACAGTTGGGTTTTTTCCTGTTCAAAATATCAAATTTTCCTTCTTTGGGAAAAGCAATGGGATACACAGATATGACACATGTAGTCTTTTATGTTTAATGCAGGATCCCACAATGTTACTATGAAACATGTAGACAAAAACAGATTAAAACAACAAATGGAACTACCATAAAGTAAAGAAGTAAACTGTAGTAGAGTTTTTTCTATTTGGAAATATTTTCAAAAACTCTATGTAATGCATCAAAATTCTGAGATGGAACTGAGTTGCATAATAAAAGATGCAATTGAATTCTGGGACACAGAAATGCAAATGTTTTTAGCTACAGCTCTAGAGAGATTTTTTTTGGAAGGTTTATGTAGTAGTTGATCTTTCAGAAGCTTCTTACTGTATCATAGTATTGGAACACTCTGTATGAATTTAGATGTAGTATGACACCTTAAAAATTTAGTTTCCCAAATCTAGTACTTTCATAATAAGCTATATGTCTTTAAAAAGAAATGTTCAATTTCTGTACTTGGTAATCATGACAAAATTGAAACATGGAAGTGTTTTAGGGTCAGACTATCTCATAAGTGTATCTTTTTCTTTTATCCTTTTTGATCTACTCCTATTAGTGCATTAATTTGCAGGTAGTTATATGATGCAGATGTAGCAGTTAAGAATTTTCTGTTAGTTTCTATCTTTGAAACAGTGAACCTATGACTGAAATCAAGGGAAGGAGTTTTCTTTGATCCTTCTATCTTATAACTTAGGGCTTGTGAGTCTATTAGAAGTACATAGTAGGTGCACATGGATAGTGATGGGAATTTCGCTGCTTTCACTTCCAATATGCCCACAAACCAAAGGCTGTGGTCTGGCAGAAAGTCAGTCGAGAAGGAAAGCAATATAAAACCCCCACTGCTAGCCAGCAAAAAGGTGAGTCAAACCTATTAAATTATAGCACAGAAACATTAGGCTAGAACAATATTACTGTCTGAGATGATGCAGTCACCTCTGAAGTTTCTCTGTTCAAATAACAACTCAAGTGACAACTGAGTGAAACTAAATTCTGAGCTGCATTAGTGTTCATCATTAGCAAACCTGCCCATTCATTTTTCAATTGCCAGATACAGCTTATCATTTTGGGTGACCTTTGTCTAGAAGCATTTGTGATTTTCTGCATATATATATATGTATGTGTGTGTGTGTATACATGTATAATATATATCTTGTTTGTATGCAAGTGTGTAGTAGAATAATCTAAAAAAGGGAAAGTCTGTAAAAGCTGGGAAGAATAATGTAAGAAGCAACACATTTTAATAATTTTAATAATTAGAGAAAGCAAAGGAGACTAGGGCCTGCTCAGATGAGTCCTAGTACAGTAAAGAATTGATAAAAGAGAATAAAAAAATAAAACAGAGAAAGAAGTGAATGAGCAATCATCCTCCAGCTTTATTTACACAGACTTAGAACCAGTGCATAAACCTTGGATGAGGTGATTTTTAGGACAAAAGCTAAACAGTGAAACCTCAGCCTCAAGGAAGGTATAATCCTAATAACATTCTTGTATTTAAAAATCTTGAAGAGAACCTTCCCAGATATTGTATATATCTTCATGTGGCAAAGAATCACTTTTGGAAATATATTGGGTTGTGGGGAGTGTCGAACTTTGGATCTTTCCCTCAGCAAGATAAGAACAGTAAGATCAGAATGAGATTGTTGCACATTAGCATGCATAGGTAAAATTGTGTAATGACATATTCATGTCTGACTTCTGAAAGTTCAGACGGTTGAGGGAGTTAAGGTCAATTCTACCAGCTTAGAGAAAACATCTCACCTCCTCTTCCTCATCCTAGTCCTCTGAGGTGTTCCAGACCTTCAAAACACTAGGCGCTTCCTCCAAGCTCCCTAGATTTATGCTCAACTGTGTTATGAGCAAAAACAAAGCCTATCTTCTATACAGAACTAAGGATTCACCAGTGATACTGGTGGCATTATTATGGCTCATATTGACATATGCCAGAACTCATTACTCTTCTAGGCAAAGTTATGTCCACACAACACAGCATTAAGCAAAAGTGCTCAACCAAAATAAGAGGGGAAATTAATCACACAGTTATTGGGAGTGTACTTTACAGATGTCACTATTACCTGAACTTCTTTCTCACTGTTTGTTTGCAAATGGCTTCATGATCCCTTAGGCAAGTGCAGATGAATGGAATCCATAGTGTCTGTTAACTCCATGTTTATGGCGGAAACTTCTTCGGGTCATCTTCAAAATTTTTGATTTTTTTCTCCTTTTTTTATGTTGGCTTTTGTCAATATGAGTCTTTTCCATTGGGTCTGCAATTCTATACTGTAAAAACAATTTTCTTATCATTGCTTGCTGGGCCTTTGATCGAAATGGTACAGGAAAGTAATGTAATATATACTATTGGTAAGCATTAGCTCAAACAACTAAGCATTAGATAAAGCCATTTAATTAAACAAGTTTGAATAAGTGCAGAAATTAATATTGGTGAGCAAGGTCTGCAGTTTAACAGCAACCACCATTTTATTTTCCTAGTTGACTTTAGCCAACCAAGTGTTTCATAGTTAGTGCAATAAATTATTAAAACAAATCAAGACAATTCCAGACTTCAATTTTACTTGAATATGTTTGGCGCCTTCCCATGAGAGTACAGAGTTTCAGGGAACAGATTTCATTTAAATTCACTCAGACTTGTGTTCTGCTAGTAATACATGATATTCTGTCCTAAAAATTAAAAACAAGTGGATGAAACTGTCTAAAGAAATCAAGTCTTACCCATAGTCTTTATGGTAGGAATTACCATAATAGGGGAAGCATTAATGTTCTAGGAAGTTTCTGCAAATATTTCATTTGAGTGTGATATATTGTATCATGATCTTGACTTTAGTAATAATATAGTCAAATAAACATTTTTTTTTTCTAAAAGGCCACTGCCATCTGGTGATTAATGCCTGTTAAAAGCACAGTGATATTTCTTGTCAAGTGAGCCTTTTCTAAATCAATATCACTTAAGAAAGCCCATCTATTATAAATAACAACCTTTTACTTATTCAGTGTTTTCATTCCATTGAGTTTGTTGCAACTTTACTTACCATTTTAGCAAAGCTGGTCTGACATTCCTAACATCCTTGCTAGTGCATGCATAATTAATAGTAAGCAAACAAGTTCAGGAAAATTAATAGTGACAACCAAAGTGCCAAGACCATTTGTTCATCTCTTTTTCCTGTATAGATCAGAAATCTTACTTGGAGACTAATGTAGACATGGTATCTGAGAATCTCATTAAAAACAGGTCTCTCTCCAAGAGAAGAGAAGTTTGGAAGGACTAAATGGAAAGTTTGCCTATGCATTGGGTTTATCTATGCATATTGCAGCTCTGGAATAATTTAAGTACGAAGTCTCTAAATGTTCTTTCTTTGTCTTTCTGGCTCCTAGAAAGCAACCACTGTTGAGACATACATTACTATACATTTCTTAATTTGTTAATTTTCTTAAATTTGAAAAAATATGGAATTTTCACAGGTTTGTTTTGTTTGTTTGTTTCTGATTTGTTTGTTTGTCTGTTTTGTTTTGGGGTTTTTTTGTTTGTTTTGCAATATTGACAGTTATATCTTTGATTCAAAAAGCAGTGAACAGATGGAAGATAAAATAAGAACATGAAACATTTCCAAAAATCTTAAGATATTGTTTAACTGCTTTGTGGTTTTAATAGAGGTCTCAACCCAAACAAGTTTGGTAAAAACAGTTAATGTGAAAATCTACCTGGGTTTTTGGAAAAACAGTTTTGTGAAATTCAAGATGACAGACAACTAATTAGACATGAAGCACCAGGCATCCAAGACAGATCAGTGTGCAAGTACACTGGAGGCAGAGAATTTGTAAAGGTGTGAGTAATGAAGAATCAGTAGAGTGAGAACAACAGAAGGGTAAAGTCCCTTTTCTGTGACCAGACCCTTCTCATATATTTTTACATTGAAATGAGTTATTAGGGAAGGAATAGTGCCAGCAATGTCTGAAGTTCTATATGTAGATTCTCTTTGCCCACAGGTTCAGGTCATTACTCCAGTTAATAAAACCAACACTTGCATGGTCTCATAGATTAGAACACTAATCTCTAGTGAATATGTGTGAATTGGTGGATTTATTTGTATTTTATTATGATTTCTGGACTATGGCAAAGTATTTAAGCTAATATATTTCACCCAGAAGTATATTCCTAGAAAAGAACAGATGACTGGCAAATTAAGAACTTTAACCCTTCAGAAGTATGCTTCTGTGTATAAAATTACAAGTGTATAAAATTGCGTTTTTATTCACTTTCAGTTCTTTAAATGAAAAGAATGACATGCCAGTATAGCCTGTATGAATATATATATATGTGCACATATTTCACACATGATACTTGTAGCTTTAGATAACAGTATGAAAAGCACTTCACTATCATGAAGAAGAACAAACAGCAAAACATTCACAAATATCAACTTTGAAGAGACTTTCTTGGCTTACATATTTACATTGAAATATCTATTCAGCTGGCTTGTTTGTTCCTCACTTATAAAAAAAGCAACCAATTTCAGACTTGATTTGGATAGCCAAGTGAACATTTTATGAATTTCCAGGAAAACACTGCTTTCTATAGGGCTTCACAAACTTTTAAAAGTACCATGCATTTATTTTCTGATAATCCTTTACATAATTTATAGCATAGATGCAATGACTACGTCATCTGTAAACCAACCTTATGAGGCATTTTTTACACTTCTATCATTAATTTGACCTTATTCCAGGGAAGCATATCTGATCAATGCAGTATATCCATCACACATATAGTTTCACTTGAGCTGATGATATTTAAATAAATTCTCTTAGCATAATATAGAAAACATGACATAGTGTTCATTTTGCAGAATAGCTTTCATTAGAAATCAGTGCAAACTTCTAGAGATTAGAAAAAAGGCAAGTGTAATAATAAATTTTGTCTGAGTAAAACTGCTCAGCTCTCATCGCTGACACAGACTCTAGGTTTAATCAGATGCATGTCCTGCAGAGGTAAGTCTTGCTCCTTAGGAAAAGATTCAGTTCGCTATGTTAAATAAGAAACAGAAAATATGACAGCTCTGGCAGGTACAGTTGGTCTTACTATTTAACATTACTTTTGATGTAATAGACAACAGCAGACCAATCCATGGCCAGTCACAACTGAAGCAACAGATATGTACAGATGACATGTCAAATTGCTTGTGGTAGTCCAAAAATAAAAAAGGGAAACCAGATGGTTTCAGTGCAGGGTGAGAAGCAAGAGGAGTGAATGGTTTGTCTAAGGGAGAAGAGATTTTCTTTATCTTTCCTGTTCAGCTCATCAGCTCCCCTTCCTTCCTACTAAAGTAGTCGTCATCATCTTTGGGTGACAGAGGTACTGTTGCAGATTTTATCTCTTCGTATTGTTTTATCCTCTCCATTACTATCACACACTTTCCATTTAAATTAATTTAAATTAATGTTTCCATTGAATGTGTTGGAGATTTAATAACTGTTCACATTACAAAAGATGCTTATAAAATTTATTTTTACTCCTTTTTCTTTAACTAGCTGTGCTGGAAGCTGAACAAAAGCATGGTTCAATTGATCAATTTTTAAAAATTATCTTGTCATCTGGTTTTGAATTGCAAATCACTGCAGCAGAAATTGTACATATAGTAATGATAGACAGTGCTAAAGCAAGTATTTTAGATAACCCAGGCAAAACTTAATCAGTGACAGTTTAGAAACTCAAGTTTACCAAAATGTGGACATGTCAGAAGGATGAGAGTGCATAAATCTTATTTATCCACATAATATATTGAGCTCTTTGTAATTTTATTAGGTAAAAGATATAGGGAGGTTCTTTAAAGGAATATGCTACTGATTTCATTGTACTATCTAAGAAGTTAAAGCCTAATGATCATCATCTGCTGACTCTCTGTACTACTTTGTTTCAGGTAATCTCTGAACCCAAGCAAAAAAATTCCATATATGTTTGTTCCTGAGGGGACAGAAAAATGAGATGTAGGAGAGTTAGATGGGGTGTTTTTTAGTTTTGTATTCTCTTTCCAACTGGTTCAGTCATAATTATGGATAGAATTTTATACAATGCTTTATTCATTCTTTTACAGATAAGGTCAAAGGCATACTTAATGTGCTACTTAATGTCTCTGTCTCTTTTCTAATCCTACTCTTTTAAACATAAATATAAATTAAATACAGAAACAGTGGTTGCTTTATATATTACCCTTGCATCTTATATATTTAATTATGGGATCACAGATTTTGACGTGATGTTTATCTGCAAAATACAGGGGTTTTATGAATTAGTTACAATGGTCTTCTGAAAAGAGATGATTATAATCAGTATTTCTACAGACTTTTAACGTAATCCAATGCCAAACTTAAATCCTTTCTATTCAAATTATTTTATAGAAAACATTTCTGTTTCATTTGGCTTTATCTTCTCTTGGAGTAAGGGTCCAGAGATTCGGCAGAAACTATACCTACTTGCCTTACAGAAGGGTTGGTGCTGTGGTTACCCAGTGTTGCTGGCTCCAGCCAGCCCTGGCACCACCGCAACTTGGGGGTCTTTGAGTCAGTGAAACAGAGCTACTGCTAAGGCGCAGATGAAATGAGAGACGGGACTCTCCGATGAAACAGCAACTGAGGTTTTATTCCAACCCCAGGGCCGAGGCTCCGAGATGGAGAGCAGGAGAGATGGAGAGACGGAGAGACCTCGAGCGCCTGAAGGGTTCAGTTTTTAAATGGGGAAAAAGAACACGTGGGACAGCAGAGCATGGGGACCAATGATAGGAATTCAGGGTACATAATTTAACTTGTAGGAGGGGGAAACCCTGGCTCCAGCCAATCACCCAGGACTCTTCTTAGAAGCTTCCAGACACTGGGAGAGGTCTCTGGTTGACTGGCAGGAGCAGGTGCCTTGTAAACAATAAGATTGACAGGTAACTGCCATTTGGTCCTAAGAATAGGAAGATTAAGGGGTGACAAGGCATGAACTATTCAACTTAAACACATAACATATCAGCAAAGGATAACCATCAATGCTCATCAACCCACCACCACAGGTTGGGTGTGGCTGGGCCTAATTTCTGATTTTAGCCAATTCAGCACTACCAGCCTGGTTGAGTTTAATAAAACTTGTACAATCACTGATTTATGAATCATGCAGTTTACCAATTCAATGCATAAGGTCTGGCCAAGTTCCATGAAAGCTTACACAATCCAGATTCATGAATAGTGCAGTTTATTGAAGCAACTGAGCAGCAAATGTTTCTAATTATTATGCAACAGTGAAATTGATTGCTATAGAAAATTCTATATATTAAGTGTTCTCCTTCCTTTTGTTGAAATGGTATTTCCCACCAAGTTTCTAAACAATTATTTTGTACCTCCGTGTTCAAGGCTCTTTAGTGTTCTTTAAATGTCACTGTATTATCCCAGCTCTCACCACTGAAGAAGAATTTGCATCAGATAGATATCAAATACTTCAACCAATCTTATAAATTTAATGAAATTATTAAAATCTCATTTTTAATAACATTCTTAAATTACTCTGGAAGGATTTTCCCCACAATGTAGGCAGTTTCCTTCTTGTGACCTGGAGCTCCAATTTCTCATCACAGATCTAGGGGCTGTGGTGGAGGAATACCAAAGCTGCAAGCTGTTGATGGAAAATACATAAAGGATGAGAGTTATTTTCTACGAATCAACTAATTTTTTTTATTCAACAAACCTTTCAAGATCAACTGGCCACTCAGGAGGTTAAGTGAATTAATTGTCTAGCTGTGAGGAAAATGAGAGTTACCTATGCCTTTCCCCCACAACCTCCCACTCCACTGAAGGGTCTGCTTTAAAGAACAGCAAGCAGGGTTTTGGTTTGGTGTTTGTTTATCCACTGAGGCTTCTGTCTGATTTGTTTATGACTGTTTTGCATAATATTGTGCACAACATCACTTGCACATCTCTTTTTTTTCTGCTTAGTTGATAGTTAAAAACGAAATTAATATGATAAATAGGATTTATAAAGCACTGATATAGACTCCTGCTGTTTTAGCTGGGTTTGGTTTAATATGAATTCCAAATATGAAGATACATGAAACCACAGAAGTTGAAGAGAAGAACTCTATGAGTTCTGATTTTTCTTTTGTTTTTGTTTTTAGCTTTTTGGGGTTTTTTTTGTGGTTTGTTTTGGGTTTTTTTTTGGTTTTTTTTGTTTTTTTTTTTTGTGTTACACAAAATGAACAGATGACTATCATTACCTGCAGGAAAAAAAGAGAAAAAAAAAGACTTTTGTAATAATTTCATACAACAAAAAAAATATTATAATAATAAGGAGTTATTTTAATAGTGTCAATTGCAAACATTTTTTGGTTGCACTACATTAATGTAAGTTTCAAATTATTCAGCCTGTGCAACATAAACTATTTCAAGAAGTACACTCAAAACATGTTAGTCCAGTCCTACAAGTACTTTCGTTAGCCATGCATTATAGCTTATTAAATGTAAGACCTAAGT
>VWZU01008024.1:115275-134257 GCA_013397095.1 Sterrhoptilus dennistouni
GTAAAGCATATAAATAACTTAAATATATATATATATATATAAAATTTATTCATCCATGCTTAACTGCAAAAGACCACTGTTTTTGCATTTATCAAAAATGTGGCCTATTAGTTTTTCAGCGTTAAAGGTGAAATGAGAATTCTCTGCCTGAAAAGTTCTGCATGAAAAGTTCTGTCTTCAGATAAAAATCTAATCTGCAGAAGTCTGACTGCTTTTATGGAAGAGATCTGTTAGACACAGTTTGGTACTGTGATGCTACACAGTTTGTTCTTTTTGGATACAAACAAAAGTGTCAACTCTGCAGTGGTGATGAGACTGGATCAATCAGAAGTTTGCCTGTGTTCAATGAAGTTCATAGTCCTCATCCTGAGAAGTAAAACAGCACTAACATTTTTGATACATATATGACTGCATAATGCTTTTACACAGATGCTTAATCTGATATGGGAAGGCACCCTGTAATAGAATAGACACGTTCATGTTTTTTTAAACAGCAAATGATAGAAATAGCTAAACAAAACCAGTCATGTATCAGAGATATACCTGGCAATCAGCAACGGCTTTGAATATTATTCTTGACTTTATAACTCAGAGAGTTACAGCATTAATAATTCAAGATTTAAACATTTGATTTACAATATGAAAACTAATTTGTTAGCTGCCTTGAGTTTATCAAGTAAATATCAGCTTTTAATTTTAATCAATTCTTGAATTCTAAAGAAGCTTTATAATTTGACTTGAAATCAACCACGGTTAAGGTTTTCAGTACTGATACTTTTTTTAGATTTTGTGTCTCATATATGTCTCTGAGGAAGCATGCACTTTTACAACATTCTGAATGTCCTCTCTATGGAATAACATTACAGTCTTGACAATCCCCCCTCCTGCTGATCTGGGCCAAAACCAGGACAGGATACAAGTTTTATCTTCCGAAAGCAAGGTTGGAAGCAGGCTATGAACTTCGAAAAATGCAGGGGAAAAAAAGACACCATTTAAATTATAAAAAGAGTGAGCAGTGCTGGAACCTATCTCTCATCCCCTTCCAATTGTGTTTCTTTCCAAGACACCTTATATTTTAATCTGAATCTTAATGAATTTAAAGAATATATCCCCATTCCACTAAGTTAATGACAAAAATTCAGCTTTTTTGTAGTGAAATTAGAGATCATAATCTGTTGTTAGTGTGATCTAAGTATATTATCATATTGTATTTTGAATTCAGGGGTAATAAAAATAATAAATTACCTAGTAATTTAATTGGTGTTTTCTTTAAAAAGTATGCCAAATTTAACAAAAAAATAATTAAAAGTAATACTCTGACTTTCTTTTCAATGGTTTATAACGATAAACAGTAGGTCTTCAGCTGCAGAATGGGATTTAATGTCATGCCCAAGATACTAGCATACAACAAGTATAACATAACAGAAAATGATATATCACAGGTTATTGCTGGCTTGCTCACTCAAAGAAAGAAAGAAAGAAAGAGGGGATATTAATTAAAACCAGTGATGGTTTAGACAGGAGAGCTGCAGGGGAGGGGTAAAGTATACAGATAGATAATGTCCAGATCAGATCTAACACTGAAATGATTCCCTTCTGCCCCTAACAAGAAAATTTGGTCTGTGACAAGAACAGTCCATTAACTGATGTGACCTGACTGGACTTCTTAAGGCTTCTAGCTGTATTACTGAGACAAATGAGAGGCAGAGAAGGTATGACAGCATAGGCAATCAGACCACACCTGGGTGCATGTGCCAGATTAATATTTTTCACACTGCATGACTAAAACAAAGGTCAAAGTTCAAGAAAGTCTGTCAAGCAAATGACGGGATTATAGCTCAGGATGAAAAGATGGGGGAGAACAGGGAGGTATGATGAATGCTCTTTTAGCAGAGGAATTATAAACAAATGTAGTATTTTTTGATAAAGTACTTAATTTTCCTTCTTGTCTCAGGTCATTTAACAAATGGGAAAAAAAAAGAAGCATGTTTCAAAATTACACTTCTTACCTAATAATTTAAGGTATGTGTCAAAATGTTTTCCCTCAATACATGAAAAAGAATTTATGTTTCGAAATGAGTTAGAGAAACGAGTGGAGGAAAATAAAATCTATATTTCTCTATGATAGGAAAGAAAAACAGAATTATAATATAGAAAAACAGTAACTGTGAAAACTTTTTCATTATTGATTCCTAATTAAAATCAAATTCATAACATTATGCAAATATTACTTTAATTCTTGTAAAAATCAAATGAGATAATTGCTTTCTCCCATTTAGAGATGGAAACTTTAAACCAGAAAAACAAAACCAGAGAAAACATTGTTGTCACCTTATTCATCAAAAGCAACAGACAGGAATCAGTATTTATCTTGTGTTGCAGGATTTTTGTAGCTGAAGATAGGCTGCAGGGGTGGTAGTTAGAGCTGCTCAGGAATATACCCTTTTGCATGAAAGTCCAAAATAAAAAAGGAGATTTTTGAAAGGTTCCTCAGAATAAATAAAACTACTGTAGAGGGGAAAATTATCAGAAACAACCAAGAATTTCTTAAAGAAACTATATTAAAGCACAGCTTCAAAGTACCCCTTTTGAAAGAAGTATGGGAGTCCTAATGAGAGATTTTTTTTTCATGAACTTCAGAGGACTATAGACAACATACAAAGTGGGTAATCACACCTACTAGGAAAAAAATTCTGTAGGATAGCATGCATATTAGGACCAAAAATCAAAGTAACCTTGTTGTCATCATTTGCCAAAAAATTCACTAGGAAATTCACTGACTACTTTTATGAGATAAAGCTCCTCCACAACTAATGGTTCTAAACATTAATTTCTATTTTGAGGTGAATGGAAGATAAGTAATATCCCAGAAAACTAGAAACAGTTCAGCTGGAGAATGAATAAATTCACAGCAGTCCTGTTGAGAGGGATTTGGGGGTGCTGGTGGATGAAAAGATGGACATGAGTCAATACAATAATTTCTTTTTGCAACTGTCTTGGGTTTTGTCACCAAAAAAAAAATCTCATTGCGAGATTCTCTATGCAGGGAGGAGGAGCCAAACCATTTCCACCTAGATAAAAAGGAGCCACAAGTGTTAACAGATATCCAGTGTTCCCATGGAACTCCTGAAAGAAAACTGGACCATCTCTACTTCCAACAGGACCACGTCTGCCACTCCAGGAGGGCTTACTTTTCGACTGTTTCCAACACCCTGACCAACAGGGTGTCAGGTTGTATTCTGACTTTGTCAGTGGTATTTTGTATTATTGCATTTATTTTATTTTACTTCTTTTTCCCTTCCTATTAAATTGTATTTCTGACGGAGTGTCTCACTGGTTTTGCTTTCAAACCACTACAGCAGCCCATAAAGCCATTGGTGTCCTGGGCTGCACCAGAGCAACATGGCCAGCGCAGCAAGGAAGGGAATTCTGCCCCTCTCCTCCTTTCTTGTATGACCTCACCTGGAACACTGCATCCAGCTCTGGGGTCCTCAGCACAAGGAAAGATGAGGACTTGTTGAGGCAGATCTAGAGGAAAGTGACAAAAATGTTCAAGGGAACGGAAAACTTTTCCTATGAGGACATGCTGGGATGGTTGGGATTTCTCATCTTGGAGAAGGGAAGGCACCTGGGAGAGTTTATTGTGCCCTTTCAGATATGAGAGTGGGCTTTTAAAAAGCACAGAAACAGAATTTCAGCAGGGCTTGTTGTGACAGCATAAGAGGTAGTGGTTTTAAACTGAAATATGATCAATTTAAGTTAGATATTGAGGGTGGTGAGACACTGGTATATGTTGTCCATAAATGTGGTACATGCCCTATCCCTGGAAATGTTCTTGGGCAGACTAAACAGGGCTCTGAGCAACCTCATCTAGTGGAAGGTGTCTCTGCCCATTGGAAGAGTGCTGGAACTAGATGACTTCTAAAGGTCCCTCCAAACCCAAACCATTCTATGATTCTATGATTTTGCCTGTCTGAAACAATCAAAGAAGCATACTGTGTATCAGTCAGGTGAGGTCCAATTCACAGCCGAACTTTGTAGAAAATAGTCCTACTATAAGTCCTAACTTATTTATATCAGCCAAAACTCGGTGAAGATATTTCTTTGTCTATCCAATATTACACCTTCTACAATGCATTGACTCTTATGAATAAAGAAAATGTTCCACATAGTAGACACAAGTAAAGACTGGGATGCTTTTTCATGTGATATTCCTGGGCAGATTAGGGGAACATAACCTAATTGCAGCCTCAATCAAATGCATGCAGAACCTGTCAGGAAACTGTTCAGAGAATAGTTAGATGAACATCATAGTCAAAAGTACAAATAATGGGTTGAGTGCTTTTATATGGAAATTAGACCATAATCCTTTACTATCCACTGTTTTCAAGATCCATAATGATGGAATAGCAGGTGCACTTACCAAGTATGCAAACTGCACCAAATCAGGAGGTATTGAAAGCTGTGCTGGACAGTATCCGTTTTATTCTGTCATCTACACTGTTAGATGCTCTGCTCCCAATGCCTTCAATCAATGCTTTATGCACAACCATGCTACAGCCAACAACCTGCAGACTGTAATTCTTCTTTTTCCTCTGCACTTTATTTACTGAATGTTCTTTCCATAGAAGTACTGTACAGAATATCTGTCATTCTGCTTCTGTTTTCAGAAGGGAGTGATATCGCATGCTGCAAATCATTTTTATGAGCTTTTACTTTAATAATATCTTGTTTGGCTTTTTCCATCTGGTTTGTTATTAGTTTGTTTTGAATTTTTGTTTGTTTGTTTTTTCATTGAAAGCCTTTAATATGGATTAACCTTTAACTGAAATCCATACTGACGCACCATTTATTTTTCACTTGCATTTCTATATTTAAAAAGTCAATAAAAATTCTAGAATTACTACATAAGCATATAAAATATATTAAAGTACTAATATTTATGTGAAAATTCTGAAACTATACAAAGGAAAAAGAAACACTGAAACCTTTTAAAAGAGAAGGACTTTGGTTCTGATTTGGTTTTGTATTTAATTGTTCAAATTGGGTAATGGCCAACAATACAGAGGGAAAAAAAGTACCCTGGTGACCTGCTAATAAACTCTAGATCCTGAAATCAATGACAAGCAAAGGGTCACTGTCTAATCAAGCCAACTAAAGGCTTTTAAAGCTTTCACCTACTTTACATGAGAGGCCACCAACTGCACAGAAACAGGGTTCCAACTCTATTGACATAATGAGCAAAACCACTGTGTCTGTCTTTGGTAAACACATTAGTAAAATAGCAAGGAAATCAACTGTTGTTTCACCACAGAAAAATACTTAAGGACCTGTAACTTTTCATGAGTGTTCTGTATGTCCACCTGAAATGTCATCAGTTCACAGTACCAAAGATGGCTACAGCAGGAAAGAGGGTTTTTTTTCAATTTGATCTGTGCAAATCTGTACAATTAATTATTTCAAAAGCTACATTTGACATATTTGTAGACTTTAAATCAGTTAACTTCTGAATGTGTCTATATTTTCCAGAATATGAAATATTACTTTTCTTATTGTCTAAGAAATATAAAGCAAGTTTTGAACTTTTGGAGCAAATTATATATATATATATTTTTTAAACAAGCCTGTATGTATAACCAAGACAATTCTTTCTAATCTACTTTTGCCTTCAAGTCTACTTTTGTATTCAAGTTTAGTTTTATTATAGTAGCCTTTCAACAGTCATGGACAAAGTAGAAAAATACCCCAGCTTAATTAACACAAAACTAATTACACTGTAAAAGCACCACTTAAAAGTAAAATTGCTCTCATTCAAATCATAGGTGCATATTTAACACATTTAAATACTGAGTATTACATCAGTATAGCGTTTGAACACTTGACCAGTAAAGAATTTCAGTTGTCCCAGCTGGATACACATAGTCATCCTAATAATGCCCATGAACAGCCTTAGATACCTATTACCCAGAAACACTGTTCATGCACCAAGAATGAGCACTGAGTATGGACACCTTCCTTAAAATGCCTAACTGATGAGAACTGAATGTGTACAATAGTCGGTGTTTTTTTACAAGAGAACTAACAGAACTACAAGTCCTTGGAAAGATCATAATCTGAACAACTGCATTCCTTTGACAGCTGCAGGAATAAATGTGATTTGACAGCATTCAACTGATCATTTTAATGAGAGCCCAAAGATTGGTAACAGTCTTCACTTCTTTATCGCTGACGGTCAGCTAAATGCACGGAATGAAGTAGGATGCAACCTGCTGAATGAACTTTAGAGTTAGGGGAGGAAAAGTGTATGAGTGATAAACAGATACATCTAGATGTCACCTAACACTGTCTCAGATAAAATGTTCTGAAAGTCATTTCCTCTGGGGCAGTGGGTCAACCCCATGAATGATGATTTAAGGTACAGAAAGACAGCGTATAGATCTGAGGCTTTTTATTTAGCATATGTGCATATTAAAATTGAACTGATCCTGACAGAAATCCTAAAAAATTGAGTGAACAGGAATTTTTTTTTTTTTTAATGAAAGTTAGAGAATTTAGCTTGAAATCTGAATTTCATCACTCGTGGAGCCATTTAACTATGCATCGTTGGCTCTTGACAGTGTTAACATATAAAGCCTTTTCCCTTCAGTGCAATACCTGAATTTTATTCAGAGAAGATATTTTTTATTTATGAATCTTGTTCAGGGGGAAAAAATGGACTTTTAATTCAAGCTTCAAATGCATTGCATGACTACTTCTCTAACACAACACATGGGAATAGTAATCTCTATCAAGTGAAGCAAAAATGACTGAAACTATCTGAAAAGTGTTGCAAGAGCTTCTTTGAGCCTCGATCACTGCTGTGGAAAATAAGAGGTAAAGGAAGCAATGTTTAAAATAGACTAAAGAAAGAATTTTTTGTTTTCTTGTTCTCTGCACAAAACTACATGGAATTTTATACAATATTCTAAGCAATTAGATTGAAAGGCACAAGCAATTAGTACCTCTTTCTATGCCTGAAATAAAATTTATATTTTCTTATGGCAAACATCATTACAAATGGTGATGTACAGTAACAACTTACTCAGGAATTACACCATGTATTATGTTCCAAATACATATTATGCAATATTAATGATTTTTTTCCTGCACATACTGTGGCAGTACTATGCAAAGGTTGGGGAGAATTTTTTCAATACGGAGAAGTTTTTCTTGTGGGTCATAGTTTTTATCATGTTAAGTTATGTTTTAGAGGCTCCTCTATCTTCATTCACACCAAGAAATTGATCACACTTCTCTTTGTGCTACTTCAAATTCAGTTTGAAGTTTATAGGAGTGGCAAAATCTAATGGCAAGAAGAGAATGACTTTTCTTCTCTGCAGTTCTTTTTGGTAACTAGGCTTTGCTGCCAAGCAGAAAACCATCAAATATATTCTCTGAGCTAGATGTATTAAATCACATCAGCTGCCCTCAAGCTATGAAAAGGAACAAAATAAGACTAGCTAGGTGTTGGCTGCCAGACACCCACCAAAGCATCTCCATCACTCCCCTCTGCATCTGGATAGGGGAGAGAAAAAATAATGAATGATTCATAAGTTGAAATAAGGACAGAGAAAGATCACTCATCATACCCTCTCGGCGAAAAAAACTGACTTGAATTAGAGATATTAATTGA
Organism: Sterrhoptilus dennistouni; assembly: GCA_013397095.1. Taxonomy (NCBI): domain Eukaryota; kingdom Metazoa; phylum Chordata; class Aves; order Passeriformes; family Zosteropidae; genus Sterrhoptilus; species Sterrhoptilus dennistouni. The sequence goes on from VWZU01008024.1 coordinate 122,948, forward strand.
ATTTATTGCTAACAATAATCAGGATAATTAGAAGCAAAATAAGACCTTAAAACACTTCCCCCCCCCGCCCCCAATCCCTTTCTCAGTGACACAGGGAGACATGGAATAGGGATTACAGTAGTTCATTGCATGTTGTTTCTTTCTCCTGCTGATGGAAAGGGACCCTGCCCTGGAAGTTCTCCACGAATTTTTCAATTAAACCATACCATGGGCAACAGCTCTCCAAAAACTGCTGCAGCACGGTTGGCACTTCCATGGGATGCAGTCCTTAAGGCACAGTCCTTCAGGTCCACCAGGGTATAAGTTCTATCTGCAAATCTGCTCCAACACGGGCTCCACTCTCCACAGGTCAGCAAGTCCCTGCCAGGAGTCTGCTCCAGCACGGGTATCACACACGTTCATAGACTCCCCTCAGGCCTTCCCCTGCTCTGGCCTGGGTTTCCTGTATGGGCTGCAGGTGGATCTCTGCATCCACGAGCTCCTCCATGGGCTGCGGAGTGACAGTATCTTTATCATAGTCTGCACCACAGACTGTACAGGGGAATCTCAGCCCTGGCACCTGCAGCACCTCCTCTCTCTCCTACTCCATTGGTTTTGGTGGCTGCAGAGTTGTTAATCTTACATGTTTTCATCCTGCTCTGCTCCTCCTGCAATTAAACTGCACAATAATTGTTTTTCTTTGTCTTTAGAAGACCACAGAGAGTTTACCACCATTTCTAATTAGCCCAGCCTTGGCTGGAAGTGAGTCTGTCCTGGAGCCATCTGGCATTGTCTCTGTTGGACATGGAGGAAGCTTCTAGAAGCTTCTCACTGAAGCCACCACTGTTGCCCTCCTGCTACCAAAACCTGCCCATGCAAACCCAAAGGTTGCATCATCTGAGGCTATTTCTTGTCTGACCAGTAAACAGGAGGGGTACTCTTAAACTTATGGAATGCAGGTTGTAGGCACAGTTAATTCAAAGGGCAGCCCAAAGGGCAGAAACATTCTTATTGGCTTTTATAGGAGTTAGTCTGGACAACGTAGGGATGATATGAGACAGTCTTTTGGAAATCATTTAGGAGTCTCTGAAAAAGGAATGCCAGGGTATTAAAATCATGGATAAATCATGGCTATGTTCTGTCCAGATGTCCAGACTTTGACAGCAAGGATGCAGGGGGGTCCCCTGGTTGGAGTGGCCAGGATTTGGGCCTGAGAGTGAGTGCTTAGTGGTGCCTATGGCCAGGAAGTGCAGGGCTCTGGGGAGAGGGAAACCAGCCTTGCTGCAACATCACTGGGACAGGGTGACCCCAGCTTATGGTTGCCAAGTTAAATGCACAAGAACACATTAATATAAATCATTATAGAATTGTCTGCCCAAACTTGATAGCAAAAATTAATCATTAAATTTTTGAAAGCTTTTGAGTTGCTAATGATTTATTTTCCATTAATTGAAGAATGTAAGAAAAACAGAGAAGTTTAACAAGAGTTTTTCTGCTTTATATTTCCTATTTGCTTGTATTTCTGCCATGCCTGAGAGTCAAATAATACAATAAGTTAAAATCAAATTTACTAACAAATAAAAAGAAAAACTAGCCAGTGGAATTGTATTAGGGGAGTCTGGACCTTGTCCACCCAGTCTTGAGGCTAAAAAATGAAATCAAGACTTCTGTTAGACAGAGGTCTAAGTGCCAAGCAACATAAACAAATACTTCAGCCCCCAGGAGCATGGGAAAGCCAAGCTTCTTATTCCCTCATGCTTATATTCCATGATAAAACATCAACAGCTATGACTCTCAAACCCTGAACTTTGTGACTTCCTCATACAGAAATCTCTTTCTCAGTGTTGTGTCTCTGACAACAGTGTGGGTATAGTGCAGCTGGTGTGACTTACAGCAAAAAATCATTCAGAAAGTCTGCCCTGATGGGAAGCAGTTTCCCTCCATCTAACAATATACAAAAGATAACACATCTGCCCAGCTGCACAAAATTTAGACTTCAGGAGAACTATTCTGACGTCAGTCAGCCTACTACTGTGCTTCTGCAGGACAGAAGGACAAAACCCATCATTATCTCTTTTAACACAAAAGCCTAGATGTTATCTACATTTTGTCTCATATAGAGTGGTTAAAATAGAAAAATTTTGAATGAAAAATGTTTGAATCTCGCACATCAGTCATATTTTCCCCATACATAATATTTTTTATGTTTTATAAGGCAATAGGTAATATAGAGGCATTGGTCATGACTAGAATATAGATCAGAACTGTGGCCACCTCAGTTACTTTGAAACAGAACAATAAATGCCTCTAAGCACACACCACCTACTGCCATTTCTACCCTAATATGACCCCAACATCTTGTAATGCGAAACAATTTTCCCCCAGGACGGCTATCAGGACAGCATCTTTGAACAACAAAAAAAATTTAGTCCATATCAAATGGGAGCAGAAGAGCAAGAGAGCCATCCCAGAACTAAGTGGTCCCTTCAGTCATGAGTTTCATCCTAAAAAACAGACACATAAATACATCATACAGAAATAATTTAGCTCCAATGTTATCTCAAATGGATAAGAAAGAATATCTCGGTCAGTTAGTATATATTATCAATCAGAAAGACTTTTTTTTTTTTTCCAGAAAAAAACCTTGCTTCTATGAAATAAACACAAAAGATGATGTATTGAAACTTTTAGTACAATAATAAAATCTGTCTAGTTTGACACGAATGCACAAAATTTGTTGCTCTACTGACTCTGCTTCTCTCTTTAGGCCACTCTTTCTTTATTCAAATCAAGTTTGTAATATTACCATACATTTAACATGTTTAAAATGAAATAGTGTATCAGGGAAATGTGTGTGTGGTGTGACTCTGTGGGAGGGGGTATCTGATTTACTGAGTAAAACTGGATCTGTAAGCAGAACTTTGTAATATAAGGCTGCTACCTTAGAACAGTCAAACTACTCTAAATAGGCAGAGTTATTTATTTATATGATCAATATTTTCTCTTGCATTTTGTGCAAAACACATAAAATGCATTATGCCTAACTGAGTTTTATGGCTATTTTGGCTGTATATTGGTGTGATTTTTGTATAAATAAATAATCTATTAACCATGGGTGATAGCTGTCACATTTGCAAATGACATTGACAGGGCTAATAAAATGCTGTAAACTGGATACAAGCCTGGGTAGAATAATGAACTTTAGAGACAAGAAACAAATAAATGTTGAACTAATCAAGAAGGAAGGAAGGAAGAGCTGACTGCAAAACAATTTTGTGCAACCTCACAGAATTTTTTGTGTATTAGCAGTAAACTCTCAGCAAGCAAAAAATTTGCTCTTCATTCTGCAAGAGGAAGTCAGAATTATAAATTTTAATGTATTTACTTGATGTTTTTACACACAGAAAAGCCTCCATAGACCCATTTATTGTCCCAGTCCCATACATCTATTTTACCATAATCAATATGATTATGCTGCATTTTGTTAAATGAAATGCATTTTTTTTCTCAGTAAGTAACCGATTTTGGTTGTTTTTTTTTTTTTCAGTGAGTGAACGTTTTTTTGTTTTTTTTTTTTTTTTTTTTTTTTTTTTTTTTTTTTTCTTTTTTTTTTTTTTTTTTTCCTGCAGAAGAGTCTATTTTTACACAGAAAGTATAAAATTTTATGAGTGACTATAGCTAGGAGTGATTTCTTTAAAAAGTTTAGGCACTGGAAAGAAGACAAGTAACTGTAATAAATTCACTCACTAATTTGCAGGTAAGAAGTAAATGTGTTTTGGCCACACGTTTCTTTTCCTTCTGCATAATATGAATAATTTATTTGCTCATTACATGGACAATGTAAAATTTATAACTTTGTATGCTTCAAATATTAATTTCCTTTCTTTCAATTTGTCATATTTGAAGCAAAAAATGTGATAGTTCAAAATGTTCTTCTAAATTACCACTTTCAGCAATGGATGAATTTAGACAGTGAGTTGCGTTTACACTGAATTTCCCAAGTTTTAACATATATAATTGAAATCATTAATTTCAAAGTTGGCATTGAGGTGTCCTAATACTGAATAAAACACATAGCTGAATTATTTTCTCAAGATATTTTTTGTCAGCTACAGTGTCATGCATAAAAAGAAAGCATCCCACGTGTCACAGGTGATGTGATTAATAGTTGAGAAACATTGTGGCTCATATTTCTATTTCTCTTTAAACCCGATTCTCTGAATATTTCATGTGGTTTCTCTGTAATCTCAGTGCTCAGTAATTTAATTAAGTAATAATTCACTTCAGAGCATTTTGAATGGTCTAATAGAAACCTGTGGACAGTACAGGATGAGTAGACACGAGCAGTTCATTGACTTCATTTCATAATTCATTGGACTTTAAATGAACTTGTGGGTTAATTTTCCTGACTGGTATTATCTCTGGATGAGCCAAGTCAGCTGAAGAAGGTTCATGAACTACTTCTGTAAGCGGCTGACTGGCAGGTTTAAAAGATGCAGAAGAGCATGGAAGTATTACAGGGCTGGAAATTAGTTGATGGCTTCTTTGTGTTCCAAACTGCTAGGCATGAAACACTGGAACCAGTTTTAATGCTGTTGATATTTGGTTTCATTTTCAGTAGCTCTTCTCTTTGGCAGAAGCCAGAACTTTTTTTTCCATTGTCACCAGGTAAAAAACCAGGACAATAGTGCAGGTCAACAACACCACAGCTAAAGAAAAAATTACAGCTGTGTGACTTTCAAAGCCACATCTGTCATAGAAAAAAGACCATATCATCTCTTGACTTTTGCCACTTAGTAGCATGCCATGTAAAAAACTATCTCATTTTGTTTATTTCAAATCTGTTAACTAAAAGCTTATAGTTCCTAGTTTTTTCTTTTAACTTTTCTCTTATGAAAAATAATAGTAGTTTTCTATTTATTTCCCACGTCAATTGTAATTCTGAAATTTTTGACTTATTAGATATTCTTCCCATCACTCATTTCTTTTCCATATTGAAAAGTCCTATCTTTTTAAGACTCCTGATATGCATACTGTTTCACAACTATTGACCATTTTCTTGATTTCTGTGTGCTTTCTCTCATTTTTTGAATGGGACCAGACTGTTTTACTGAGGAGCTGAAGTGTGGAACCACTCTGAGGCATAATGACACTTTAAATTTTTTTTCTCTTGTGACTGAATACATTTTAAATACTAGATTTGTTTGTGTTGGTTTTGGCCACTACCTAGCAGATATTTAGTTAGAAAGTAACAATTAAGTTAGCAACTCACAATCTTTTCCCTGAGTAATAAATTTATTCTGAGTTCATGGAGCAGGTGTCTTCGGTTAGATTTTGCTTTTGCACATTTCCTTCTATTTTTTTCAGTTTCAACTGCAGCTTCAGTTCATACAGTAATGATGCATCAATTGCTTTGCAAGTAGCCACAGTTTGATTTTCTACATTATCTTTGGCTGTATCAAGCCATTCCAAACCTGAAAAAATGCCTAACTGTACTCTTTACACTGAGAAGCCTTACAAAGTAGCCCTGTACTTTTTTTCCTGTTCTTACATCTGTCTTTAAGATCATGTAATTCCATTATAAGTTTGATGAAAGACTTTATCAAAATCTGATTGGAAATCCAAGTGACTAAATCACATTACTTTTATTCAAAGGCATATTGAGTACTTCAAGAAAACCTAGAAGATTAGGTTTCCTATATAAACTAGGTTTACTCTTAACTTGTATATCCTGGGAATTGCTGCGTCCACTTGATTTTGCTGTTTGTGGCTGTTTCTAGATAATTTCTAAGAATAGTTTCAGAATAGAATGGGTAGGTTTTGGACTTTTCCAACACTTTCATCCCAGGTTCTTAAAGTACCTAACAAAAAGAGATTTTTCAAAGCTGAACATCAAAGTTGAGATTCTAAATCACTTAGATTTAAGGTTCCAGGTTATTAGTAGAAATTACGACTTGGAAACTTCTGCACATTTTGTTTTAGCATCTTTAGAGTAGATTTATTTATGGAGAGGATTGATTTCAAGAAAGCATATATGAACTGTGAAGTCTAATTCATTCCAGACTGGAAAAAATATCAGTGCCTTGCTAATAGGCATATATTAAGGTATTTTCTTAAGGACAGATAGAGAATCAATGACAGAGATAGCAAAAGTATATTTGTTTATGGATGCAACATAATTTCTTTTTCATGGAACAGAATTTTGCTTTTAGTTATACTAAACTCAGGAAACAAGTTTTCTTCTACTGTACTGTTTTTTATACAAAATATTTGGCCTTGATTCTATATCACTGCATATAGAAAGAGCTTTCTTATCACTAAATGAACTGCAGTTTCCTGTCCATTATTACTGGATCCCAAATGGCTATTCATCTTTCCTGTGTGCATTGTGTAGTTATCCTTTATCAATTTCAAAAAGGTGAAAGAAGGACTTTTGTTCATCCATAAATTTTCCATTGTAAATAACCAGATATATCAAGTCATCCAGAAGCATCAAGTTATTCATTCCACTTCGCTCAGAAATGTTTCAGTCTTGTCCTTTCCTTAGTGCATCTTTCTCTTGGACTTCAATTATAAAACATCACCTATTTTATTTTTATTCATGTTGTTTCTGTGAACATTTTGATGAGAACGTTTATCAGCCTCTTGTACATGTTAAGGTTCCTGAGGTAGCAAATCTCAGCTGGTGTTTATTCAGCAGCAAGAAGTTCAGATCCTTATCATCCATAAATTCTTTAGTTCCACTGCAATCTGGGAGCAACAGCAGTGATGTAACAAGGGTGGAAGATGCAGATGAAATGTTGAGCTGAATATAGATGTAATACTTTTACCTAAAATTTGGATATGTCTGTTACAGGATTATTTGTCAAATCCTCGTAGTCAAGAGATTCAGAATACAATTAGGAGCAGATGGGCATATGGTGATTGTACTGAGTGACTATTTCTTTGGCACTGCCATCATGGGGGTTTTCTGTACCAGCACTGAAGTGAGTTTAGAAACAAATTTCCTGTAAAGAAGTAGTCATTTACTGCTATTCGTGTTTGCATTTCACATTTCCACATCAAACTTGTGACCTTGAACTGAAATGTTCAGAGTTTCATGTTAATTTTTTGAACCAAGTACATTTACCACCATACACTTACTAAAAATTCTGTCAAGAATGAGATGCTCCTGAGCAGTAGCAGGGACCATGCAGACTGCACTGTCAATGGGAACTGCCCAAGGTGCAAAAAGACAGATTGACCATTACAACCTCTCACATTCAGGATAAATCCTTTCAAGCTGTGATATTGTCTGTCATAAAATGCCTTGAAAACAAGGAGAGTCTTTTCACTTTCAGAGGCCAAAAGTTTTCTTTTGCACAGTAACACATCATAGCAGCATCTTCCTGGCTGTCAGAATTAGGTGGAACTCTACGAGACACCAAGTACTCTTTCCACTCACTTGAATTACGATGTTTCTATCATCTGACCCATTTTGTCAAAAGATGTTCTTCCTTTCTAAAATATAACTTGGGAAGAGACAGCCTGAATTCATGTGTAAACTGCTGTCCAAAGTCACTTACTTTTCAATTGACACACTGCATCTTTGCATGCACACATTGAAACTATTATTTCATTGACCTGACAGGTGAGATTCCAGTGGATGTTGAATGTCCAAGATAGCCTAAGATTTTGCTCCTTTTCACTTTGTCCTTTTAGGGATAAAGCTTGGCTAGTAAGCTAAATATAACATAAGGTCATGTATGGTGCTTTTATGCTCTGTGTTTCATGTAATGTCTACATTTTTTGTGTTTTTTTTTTCACATGAGCTAAACAAAGTGTGAGCAATGAAGTAATTTTAGACTCACCTAACCTGGTTAGATGTGAAAGAAATAGAATAGAGTCAGCAAAGGTTTTCTTATGCAGTACATCATAACTGCAGCTTTCTCCAATGCCTTCTGAGCTCTGACAATATTTTTTGTGGATACAAATCTATTGTAAAAAGTAATAGATTCCTGTAAGTAGGTACATAACTATTTTCATGTGCAGCAATTTGGGTAGCTTTTGTCACCGTTCCTGCAATCTATAATTTGGAAAAAAAAAAAAATCTTAATTCTGCTCCACAAATGAGGAAGTTGTAGCAGTTTTTCATTAGAAAAGTACAGTCCAAAACTTCCTGCAAAACAAACAAAATCCATGTCAAATTAGCATGACAAAAACCTAGGCATACTGGTGGGAATCTGTGTGTATGACTGATCCAGAAGGGCTATTCACAACATCAGCAAAAAGAAATTAGCATAACTTAAATAACATAAAGAAACACAATAAGAAACAGATAAATATGTCCATTTTCCACTGGATTTTTTCTGTGTTTCATAACTTATCCCCATTATATATCACATATAACTTATGTTTTATTAACTTGAAGGAGACTAGTCATAAAATTATGCAATTTTAATTCATAAAATTTAAAATAACTACTGTAATGCCTCACTGAAAAATCTGAAAGTAATACTTTATTACTATGTACTTTGTGATGCATTTCTGATGATTTCTGTGTAATCACATCTGTCCTGTGATGTTTGTTGTCTACTCTACTACCTTTCCATTGCTCTTCATGTTTCTTATAATTATCTTTCCTCCCTTAAAAGTCTTTACTTTGTAGTACTGAAATCAGAAATCTTGCCTTTAAAGTAAGCAATTACTTAGGCAAATAATATTATTTTCTCTGTGTCCTCAGACACTAGGGTCTTGGACAATATAGATGCTAAAAACCAGGAAGATTTTAATTATATTAAAAAATTATTTGAATTTTGGAACATCATGCAGGGAAAAAAAGGAAGGACTTCAGCTGTGATAAAGTCCAATTTAAATATTTGCCCCAAGGTACAAAAATATATGAAGATTAGTACATGTGGCATCAGATACCACTGAAAAGTATTTCCATTTTTTCAGAGAGATGCAGCTGAATTCCTAGATCCCCCTGCTATTCTTAACCTGAGTTATTATACTGCAGTGCTTCAAGCACCCAGTGCAAAAAGGTGGCCTGTGAGGGTATAGGGAGAAAAAAAAAGCAGGATAAAAAGTAAAAAAATGTAAAAGTCATGTTTTCAGGATCACTCATCCTCACAGATCTTGACAGAAAACAAGAATGTTGTTTTACTCAAAAATAATCATTAAACAATCAGTAAAAAATCACTTAAACTTCTAATGTGGGATTATGATAAAGAAATAGTTGAAGAGGGAGATCCCCATGTAGCATCCTGCTATGAGGTCTATCTTTCACATACACGACAAAGTGCTTTGACCACTTAGTTATTGATTAATCCTTGCAGATTTTGGTGAGAAGTTCTATCCTGGACTTGTCAAATAACTGTCCTTCTGATAACGTTTACATCAAATTCCACAGAAATGATTTTATAATGTTCTGAGGAAATCAGAAGAAGAAATTTTGTCCAAAAAATGCAGTGAGACTTACCAAAAAAGTAGAAAAAAAGCCAACAACCTATTGATAAATACGCATTAAAAAGTTATTTGGACAGGACACAACATCAAGTGAGCATTGGAGGACTTTTTTTTAATAGCACTACATGGGTTAGAATATGTTTATGAGGTGGTGGTTTCTGATACACTTAAAGAGTCTCATCTTCTGTTTCACTTACAAGGTTTGAGAGCTTTAATTTGCATTTAATTTCCTTCTCTCAGAAAATCGCATGCCATACTCTCAGTTATATAACTCATTTAGTCAACACTAAAGGCATACTTTGGCATCCTACATTAAAAAAGATGCTTAAAACAAGTAAGAAAGAACAGTAACATAATTATTTTTATTGCTACCAACATCATATGCAAGAGACTTGTTTTTCAGAGCTGATGATTCAATTTTTATCATAAAGAAACATATTTTCAAGTTTTCTCCTTTTTAATAGTTGGAGCAGCTAGAGGTTAAAAAGATGTTGATCTCTCAATTACTCTTTTCCATGTTACCATTTCTCAGACGAAAATTTCTGCAGCACGAAGCATTGAAACTATATGGAAAATGCAAGTTTGATTTTTAAAAAAAGTTAACACATTTTGTAAGTAGTACAGATTATGAGTCATGTTTATGTCTGAGAAATCCAAATGTGGTTTATATGACATAATGAGGATGTGTGTACTTTCATACACTTTTTCCCTTCAAGCATAGTTTTTAATCAATAGACCTACACTAGCAGAGAAAAAATAGTTTTCTTAGTAAGAATGAGCTTTAGTTTTCATACACAAGCAGTGTTTGATTTTTGCCCTGCCCAAATCCAATAATGAAACTGACTTGTTAGATGTGTGTGCTCAAGGCTTTGAAACAGGGCTGAATTTTAATTGTAGGTGCTTTGTACCTAGATCAGTCCTAGAAGATAAAGAGAAGAATTACTCTTAAACCTTGAATATTAATTCAGATTTAAAAAAAAAATGCATAATCTTAAGAATAAGGTTGAGAGCAATCCAGTTTGTTTCAAAACAGTTAACGTAGCAGGTAATTTTTTGTGTAATAATTGCAGAATGTCTCAGAATTGTGTTGACACTGTTAGCCTGACAAAGGTATTAAGACAAACCCATTCCTGCCTAGAACTCTAGATGAAGATTTGGCAGTTCTGAAATTTGAGCAGTTCACTTATTTACATGTACCTTTACTGAACTTTCCATTGAGCTCACCAGGTTTGGGCATTAAACGTGCATGATGACAACATCCACTATGGAGGAAGTTCCTGTGGACCTTGATTTTATTCAGCTTTGGCTAGGAATCTATCATCTTCCAAGGTTTTTGTCTTCTATGATCCTCTAGAGTGCTAATCCCAATGTCCACTTTTTGCTTTGAAGGTATCTCTGCTGGATGAGAATGTTTCTGCAGATACTGACTTCCCTGTCAGCTCTGTTGCATGTATTTCCAGAACAAACCAGATAAGGAGACACCTAGTGTGGAAATTCTGTCGGATCTATGGGACTTCCTTGATGAACTTGTGAGGAGTTGCAAAAACACAAAAATGCTACATGGAATCATGAAGCCCACAGAGAAAGTCTGCTAAACTCACAAGCAAAACGTTCCACCTTTTGAAGACTCTCTGTACCTAAGTATAAATAATATAAAATAATGGTACATTTTGCTAACAGAAAAAAAAGAGAGAGAGATGCAATCTTAAAAATGAAAGATTATTTAAAATGTTTCTAAAAATTCTTCTGAAAGTTTTAACACTTCAACTGAGGACTAAAACAAATACCAGAAAAACTCCCTGAACTTGTATTCAGACTCAGGCTGACAATATTTATCTTGCAAATATTATCTTACCTTTTTTTTTTTTTTTTTTTTTATCTTCT
>VWZU01008024.1:134279-194845 GCA_013397095.1 Sterrhoptilus dennistouni
TTTTTTTTGGGTCTGTGGTGAGGCACATGTGAAAATTGCATAGCACAGTGGTACACAATCTAAACTGACCCATGGACATTAGAGTAGAGTAAATAGGGTTCAGCAAAAAAATTTCACTTTCGTTTCCTGTCCACCCTAGCTTTATGTTTGAATTTTATGACAGTCTGGGAAAGACATCCTTGCATGCAACAAGTTTGTTGTGAGCTATGGTATCATTATTTACTAAGATGTCACTCGTTGAAAAAGCCTGTTAATTCCTTTGAGTAAGAATGAATGATTTGTGTGCACTTTCACTACAGGTACCCGAGCTTGATCATTGTAAACATCCTTGTCTGCTTTTGTCTTCTGTGTCAACTTAGGATAATAACCATGGCTTTTACTACCAATCTGGATTCATGGATGTGCAATTCCCCAATTCACTCATCTGGATAATGTATTCATCCTACAACACTGTATATCAGTTTCAGGACAGTGATGGTTGGAGAGGAACAGTTGCCGCAAGTAAAAGTAATGAACCATTTAGCAGCTATACTGCAGTCTGTTGTAAAGTATTTAATGGTGTCTCTCACTCCAACCTTATCCATCTGTAGCAGTAATCATGTGAGACAGTCTTTGAATTCGTTGCACAACCCAGGAATTATAGCAGGCTTTCTGAGAAATCCAAATTTACAGATTTGGATTACAGATCCAGTTCAAGTTTCCATGCTGTTTCTGACACTGGCCTCATTAATACAACTGTGTCACACCTGAGTCGTAAAGACTCGGAGCACCTTTAGATGTTCTGGTTCTTTGGTGAGTGTAGAATACGAGAGTGAAGACAAACTAACACGTTCTGGTTGTGATGAGGAATACAATAACCCATCACCATAGCAAAGAGCACATTTTATTTGAAAAATACGAATAAAAGATTTTGTCCCTTTTGTTTATTAAAAGAAAATGTAACAATTTCTATCAGTAACACTTGCATAAGGAGGTATACTTTACATTACTCTTTTGTTAAAAAAAATATATATATTTTTGGAGACTTTGGAAAAATAAGAATGGCCCAAAACTTGCAACACACTTCTAATGTTCCTTAGAATGCACTGTGCCATTTATATGTACTGCAAGTACAAGGTCTTAGCACTTTATAATCCACAAAGTAATGCTAGGCAGTATAATTTCATATCCTTCTTTGCATTCAGAGTATTCCCTTTGTTACTCTTGTGTGAGCTTATGAGTTTGGTTAATTCCAGACTGGTCCAATACTTACATTTTCTAAAGGATGATTTAAAAAAATCTTAGACCACAAAAATTTTGTAATTCCTTTTAAATACCAGAAATAATACTTTCCCATAGACATTTTCTTTCAGTATTCACAATTTAAGCAACTGCATAAATCAGAATTAAAACTCAAAAATGTTTGCAGTTATTTTAGTTTTCTATGAAGAATGCAGAAAAATAAAGTGCATAACAGAGTGAAGTTGCTTTCAACTTTTACAGTATTCTATGTGCATGTAATGAAAGGTAACACTGATAAACAAATTAATTTGTTTTCAATGTATGAATCTTAACCTAATACCAGCTGAATTGAAGCTCTTCCTTGTCTTTAAAGTGCATTAAACTACATTTTTGACAGGTTTTAGTTTGACAATATAGTTTCATATTTTTCAATTCTTATACTAACCATTTTTTCAGATTGTTTTCACTTGTGAAGATTACAGCATACTGAGTGCCCTCACCATTACAAGAAAGAGGGTTTATTTGAAGGAATGCAACTAATTATTTTGGTGGAAATGTACTATTAGTTGAATGGTTGTTGTAGAAATCAAACTGTAAATAGAAAAGCCCTTAAGTATCACTTTGCATGTGCCATTTAACTCAGAATTTCCAGTTTAAGTCAAATTGGCAGTTTTCAGCATTTAGTTGTTAAGCAGCAACAGGATTACTATTTAGGCTAATAGGAAAATATTTGAGAATATGAGTACACAAAAGATCCATGAAAGCTTTAAGCATAGTCTGTATAATCAGACTTAACCAAAAACTGAGAAGTTTCCCACAATAATTTCACTGAATATATACTTTGTTTAAATCAGCAATGCTACAAAATGATTGTGCCATCCAGTGTTAATTTTCTTTCGTTTCAATCTAGGTCAACATAGAATTTCTCAAATATAGTTTGAATTTGTTTTTAGGACACAAAGGACCAAAGGGAAAAAAAAGTGAGATTGGGATAATAAAACTGTAAACCTGTTATTTCTGCACTGTGAGGCCTTCTTCTGTGGCCCTGAAGATTTAATATTCTGTTATTTGTCATGCAAACAACACGACACTGTGATGTGTATTTGAATAAAACACGGTAAGCATAGCAAGCATGCAGACATATCATGGTAGAAAAGCACATCTGGCGATCACTGTGGGAAGGACATACCAAACAGGACACACTGCAGCATCACAGAAGCAGCATCTCAGTAACCCTGCAGAGTTTTAAGGGATTCAGGTTTCCTGGGGTACATGTGTTTCCTGGGATGCATGTGCTGTATAGCAGCGAAGAGAGCACCAGGAATGGTGAAAAGGGGATTATTATTTCTCTGAGATATTATTAACTTAAAATGACTATTAGCGTAAGGAGTGACTAGTTGCTTGTGTCACTGCACTTCTGTTGCCTTTAAGCCTGAACATTCTGTGATGTAAATAATAAAAAAAAAACCAACAAAAAAACCCCCAATGGCACGAACACTGCTTAAAACACAAAATACAATTGATTTTCCCTGGTGTTGGGCCAGAGGGAACAGACAGAAAGATAACTAATACCTAGTTCTCAAAACTATAATACAACAATGAATGCAATTTTCATGCAGCTGTGATACAAAGTATTATGGTAGTAGTAACGCTGAAACATTTTGTTTTTAACACGCTACTCATACAGTATAAAAATTTAGATGTTGGCATAAAGCAAGTGTGACATAAATAAAAAGAAAATTTCTCCTAATAAAATCGCACACTACCATTTGCTTTATTTGGGACAAAACTGAAACATATCCTAGTTCTACCCCCCAAAAAGACAATAAAAAGACAACCATTCTCAGCTTGTGTGTAACTCTTACTGCATCTAACTTTGCACTACAGTAAGAATGCCTTCTTAAATGCTTTTCTAAAAGACTCTGTATTTCATAAAAAGTATTTAAAAAATAAACACAAATTTTTAAACTACTTTCAAGTCATCAGCAGAGTATCTTAGGGTTCAGGTGTTTTTCCCTATTAAATTTTCCTGTGGGTTCAGATTCTGAAAGACAGAAGAAGCATTACAAATTTTAAACAAAATAGTGTACTAAACACAATTCTGGAACTAACAGTGCAACTAATACATTTTAGAGTGTAAAAGTTGCTTACAAAACTACTTGCTATTTTTTTTCCAGAAGGCTGTTTAAATCAAAAGCAGTCAACTACATCTCAGGAAAAAAAAAATCTCCTCAAACTAAACTGATCAGAAATTTCAGTCATGTCTAGGACCTATCTGACCATAGAGTAAAGAAAAGAAGGCTTAATGATCTAGTTCACCTATGTGGCTCACAATAGATCAGCAATAAATATAGACCCTTCTTTACTAAGCTGGATGTAAGTGGCACCTAAAACGCAGAGGGAGGAAGCTAGTGCATCATACGAATCTTTATCACTCTGCACACCAGACTGGAGAGTAAGAAAAAGTACACAGCTTCCACTCTGGACAGTTTTCCAATCAAATGTGTACTGGAGGAAGTCCATTTCCCCAAAGTGGAGCTACAATTAGAAGCAGAGGACTGTTAACAGTGATTGTGAGTATTATAGGTCATAATCTCTCATGGGATATTATGAGTTCCTGGTCCTCTCACAGTATTATTACCAGAAAGACAAAGAAGAGGTTAAAATTTCAAACAAAGGAAAGGAAAAATCAGAATCTGCTAGATGAGGTGCTAAGTAGGCTGCTATGTTAGGCAGAACTGTTTAGCAATTCTGCTGCAAAGCTAAAAGAAGAAAAAAAATTACTAGATTAGGTGTTAAGCAGCCTGCTATGTTAAGGAGAACTATAATTTCTGCACTGCTACAAAGTTACTAATGTAAGAAATCAATTTACTTAATCCATAGGAACCACAGTAATGGTATATTTCCTTCACTGGCTTAAAATGCTCCTATTTCCATGATGCTTGAAATAGGGAAAAAACCATCTTGTTCTGCTGAGGTGATAATTATTCTAAGAGAAATAAATATCAGTAGATTGAATTTAAAAGAAAAAAGCATCATCATCTTATTCTCCTTGGTTGAATTTTCGCTATCCCAGTGTCTTACCAGCAGCTCTATTTTGCCTTTAGTCACACACAGAAATAGAAAAACATTATGAACTCTGTTTTAAACAGATTGTTGTAGCTTCTGGATTCAGATTAGCAAAAGACTTAAAAAGCTTCAGCTCTTGACATAAGTGAAGCACAGTGAACCAAACAACTGCATAGTTTACTGGTGCTGCCGTTGTTTTTTATTGAAAAAGCCTATGCTTCTTCTGCTTCTCTGCATAAAGAGTACTTTGGGCCTATTCCATTTAGATGAATGATGTTCCCATGAAAAGACAAAAAAGAAAAAGCACAACACTGGAAACAACAGTTCCTCTGGCACACAGTAACAGAGCAGGTCTGGGGTTGTGGGCTAGAACTGTGTTTGAGCTACAGATAATGATGCCCTCCATCTGTTAGCTGGTTATGGATGACAAGATTATGAAGGACATAATGACGTGACAGCTTCTCAATGCAACCTGCTAAGTCAATAAGATTAAATCATCAAAGGACTATTTATTTTAGAGGACAGGTGTGGCTTATCACCTCTGTAAAAGAAACAGACTGGTAGCACTTCTCACACTGATAGTAAACCTCATTGTCTGCCTCACGTTGGGATCACAAGGCCTAGAGCACAGCTAGAAATGCAACATCACAACCACCTGCAAGAGATTTGATCCTCTGTTAGCTCTCTTCTTAAACAGACATGAACATAAACTTACTGCAGCTTGCAGCTGTTACGAATATTGCAATAAAAATGTCATTTCTTGGCTTTATTTTAGGTATTGTTGCAGATAAGGTACCAGAAACTTTAATGAGCAATTAAAAAAAAAAATACACAAGGGACAATAGATTCTTTTTTCTGTATTTTCCAAAATTTGACTTTCTTCCAATTGGAGAACCCAGTTTCAAATATGAAAAGGGCACTTGTTCTACAGTAACTGCATACAACTTACTCAGTTCCAAGTACTGTATTCACTTTTTTTGTTACCACTGTTGTCATTATCTGTCCAGTTGTTAAGGAATTTCTCTGTTCTGGGAATTACAACTAAGTTGTTCTTTCTGGTTCTATTTCCCCATAGAGTTCAGCTAGCTTCTTGAACTCAGGTCCCCAGTCTCCAAGGTAATTATAATCCTGGTCAGAGTGTGTCGTTGCTGAATCCAGGGAGCTGATAGACCCAGCCTCTGATCTATGACCCTCATAGGCATATGTCTGCAGGGAGTCATACGGGGGCACGCTGGGGTCCAGATCAGCCTCTGCCAGTCTCTGTTTAATGAACTCCTGAACATCTATACTGTCAAGGCTTGAGGAGGGATGATGCCTGGACAGGGGCTTCACTTCAGGACGAACATCCCTCCTGTATTTCAGCTCTTCAGCAGCAGATGGATTCCGCAGTGCTGTGATGTCAAACGCTTCTGTGTCTTCCTCTCCTCCGCCCTCATCATCGTATGTCACAACATTTTCCCGGACATCTTCTTCTGAAATGATCAAGGGCTCCTTCTTGCTACGTCTTAGGGTGATGAAAAGGACCACAATTGCTAAAGAGAAAACTGCAGATATTAGAGTAGGTTTAAAGTTGACATCTGAATATGTTACAGAAATAGCAGACATTAAGTCAAAAATACAGAGGTGTAATATTTTTCAGGCTGGTATTTTCAGTACTGGTATTTGGGATCATCTGCTACTTAGTTTTTAGGGATCTCATAAAGGAGATAAATTGAGATAACATTCTTTCAGGTAAATGAAAAATGAGTAACTAAAGTTGGCATTTTTCAGAAGCTCAATCCGGGGCTTTCAGTGCTCCATTAAAACCAATGTTTAACATATAAATTGAATTACTATGCAAAAGGTTTATATTTTTTTCTTATGAATATTTAATTTGTGTAATCAAATACAAAATTACAAGATAAATGTATAACTACATATTTTAAAGCAGCCTTATGATAAGAAAATACTGAAGTAAGCTCTAAGTAGGTCTTAGAAAATGTAGTCTTTGGGAAAAAAACCCTCAAAATATCCTCTCAATTCCACTGCAATTAATATTATTTCTTGCCATCTCTATAAGAACACAGAAAATCACATGAGTAGCACGGAGTCATGCATGCAGCAAGTTGTGTCTTTGACAGAAAATAAACCCAAACCAAAACCAACCACAATATTAACTAATGCATAACATTGGAATTGGCCTGGGAAAATAAAAAAAAACTAAAAAGAGTCAAGAGGAAATGCACTTGCAATAGCATTAATCTTACGAGTCTGCTTATAATCTCCAATGTCCCTTTGTCCCTGTGGATTATGTTGTGCATTGCTATCAGTTTATTACACAAAGGTAATTAAGAAATGGCTTTTGTAGAGTGCTAACGATGGTTCTTACAGCATAATGCATTTCAAAAGCATTGCCCATCTATTTTCTATAATTGTTCACACTATTCAAGACATGGAATTAGAGTCAGTCTCTTTTTGAAATCTTTCCAAATTACAGAAATAAAGATCTGCAGTGCTAATTACTTGATAAACTCTGGAAAAAAAATCTACTGGATTCCAGATATCCACAAATGTACTTTAAAGGCATTTTTTTCTATTAACTTTAGCTAAACCTTTCCCCTCTAATCACAGCTCTGTGTTTCTAATTGCCTCCTAGTAGCAGGCAACCAGTGGTTCAAAAGCATACCATATTAAAACATAGTGCCCTGCCAGATTCCAAGAGGCATTGGAAGGATAGCACTACTCAGTGTGGACCTGGTATTTTCCGAGCCTGAGAACTGCTGGTTCTTCCTAAGAGAAACTTTTCAACAATTTTTTTTCCCAAAACAACCTGGTGTAAACAATATTCCTTTCCCATAACAACAGATGTTTGCTATTTCTGTTACTTAGCCAATGGGAGAGGTGTCAGTCCTATGGACCAATAACGTGCCTTCTTAGTGGAGCAGGTTATAAAAGGGCTGAACAAATTGTAAACAAATTTCTGATTTCTACTGCCTTCTGACTGGAGTAAAGCATCTTCATTTCATGTCCTATTGCTACAACTCAGTATTGCAAGTGGCTTACCAAGGAGAATGACAATGCAGAGCAGGATGGCGATTAAAGCTCCTGTGCTCAAGCCAGCCGAGGAGAGGAAAGCCTCAGCATGGCAGGTTCTCACCCGCCCGTCCCTCTCACAGGCGCAGACGCGGATGGTGAGGGTGCTGCTGCTGCTGAGAGGGGGCACGCCGCCGTCAGAAATCAGGACTGGGAGGTAATAGATATCTTGGGTGGTTCGGCTGTACCTCCTGCGTCTTGTCAGGATACTGGCTGTATTATCTACAACATCAAAACCAGAGTAACATTTCGGTGAATTAAAAAATTAAAGGAAAAAAAAGTTTTTTATGGCTTGTTTTCCATCAAATGCAGGCATCAGGCATCTCAAAACTAGCCAGGCCTAATCTGTGAAAATGGACAATCTAGAATTAAAATTTGTCAGGAAGACTTTCTGGCCAATAGAGGAAAAAGGGGAGGAGGTGGAAAGTAACTAACATTACATAAATAAGAGTATTTAAACCCCTTGTATTTTTATTGGAATGTGAACTTTGAGAAACATTTTGGGCTCAATTTGCAAGTGTTTTCATCCCATGTGATACAGTTGGTAGCATATGGACCCTTGTTTTGAATTTGAATACCTGGAATACTGGATACTGGATATTTGAATACTTGGAATTATGAGGATACCTATTGTGCAATTTTTGCACAACACAAAATCCTCTTAATTCTCAAAAGAATATTAAAATTTCTTTAGTGAAAACTAAAATAAGACTTTTGTGTTTTAGTGTTTGCAAAAGGTTTTAAAGTTTAAGTGAGATTTCGGAAAACATCTGAGAGGACAGTGACCGAAGACATGCTTTGGAGAGCTCTGGAGGAAGAGCGAAGGCAAGGGAAGGCAAAGGAAGGGAAAAAGAGTGGATATTTCATGTTCTAAGCTATTAGAGCTCAAATATAAATAAGAAAGGGGGAGACAGTGACATAAGATTTTGTCACCCTTCCAATACCTACGGGTCCATCTGGCATAGACAGACAAGGAAAATCTACTGCATATTACACGTGCATTGCAAGGGCCTTTGTAGGAAGTTGCCACACATATCCCTTTAAGTCCAAGAAATTAAGAGGCTTACACAGAATGCAGGGGAAGAAATGCTACAACATTATATAGATATAGCTAATATTTGTATGTTTAAAATTTATTTTCATTTTGCCACCACTATGAAATTACTAGCCTCTGAATAAAGTCCATGATAAATTAAAAAAAAATAATGAAGACAGTGAGAATTTGAAACACCAGCATTTATGGAGAGAGACGGGGATTGATAAATGGAAAGAGACATTAAAAGAAAAGAGCTTTCTTCTTGTATTGCTTGTCACATGGTTTCCAAATTGTGGGGTTATGAGATTGGAATGGAATTTTTTAGCAAACAACAGAAGGGTGATAAATACTAAATACATCTGCCAGGTTTCCCTTCCTATTACAAAGAAACAAACAAGAAATGTTCTTATTTTTCTTACCACTGTAGCTTCAGTATTAAATGGCTTTCTCAATCTAAGTAAAAATGAAATCTATATCACTCTGAAAATCTAGTGCAACAATATAGCCAGTGTGGCATATATATATTTGTCCACTGGAGAGATGCACACACATTTGAGTCAAAGAGTTAAGTTTTTGTTTAAACTGGATAGAAGGTCTGTTTCAGGTGATTGCTCTTCATGCTACACTTTCTATCAAACTCTGTGCAAAATTTTAAAACATTCATTTTAACCCACTTTTGTCAACATTTTAGTCTGCATACCATCTGAGAGTGATATTTAGAAAAAACTGATAATATCATCCCACATCAGCATAATATCACAAGATAATATATTTGGTAATGGGTTCCACAGCAGAAATACATATATGAGCTGGGAAGTGATGCTGTTGCTGCTAAGCCAAGAACTAAGCACTGAGGTCCTTTAGCTTTACTTCCTCACATAAGTGACACCCCCAACACCCCTCTGCAGCCCTCCACACTCCTCCCATTTTGGAAATATCAAATACCCAGCCTGGTGAGTTTGCTATAAATCCAGGAAGTGCTGTTCGTTTCACTTGGAGTGGGCACAATATAAGGTATTTATTTATTTGTTTTTTTTGTTTGTTTGCTATAGGCCTTGGAGTCCTGCTTCTACTTGTTGACATCAAGTTTACTTCTACAAGGTTATGTTTTGATGACTGATGACACCAGTCACGTAATGACACCAGTCAGCATAATGTTGTTTATAGTCATTCAAGTTACAGAACTTCAATGAAACCAGAATGAGGTGAACAGATAAATCTTTAATCTCAAAAATTGTGACAGAACATAAGAACATCACATTGTGGAAATTATATTTCCATGAAGATTATAAAATGTCCATGATATAATATACTTTGCAATGTTATTTGTTACATATACATCCTGCCCTCAAAATATTTTGTATTTTGTTGTTCTGGGCCAACTAGGACTCTCACATAACACCCAAGCACGGTCACTGTTATTAACATACACCAGAGACCCTTCTCAGGCAGTATGGACAAGAGTCCACCAGGTTTGTTTCCTGCCTCAGTATTATTCCAATAGTCTGCAGATCCTTAGGCATCCCTAAATAGCCTCATGGAGGCACCGTGACACACTATGGCATGTAAATTCCTTTTGCAATACAGTAACAGGATGCTGTTGAGCTGCAATACAGCTTTCATATTATTTTGTAAACTCAAAAGAGAAAAACCCCTTGATAATGGAATCTGGGTTCCATTGGGTTCTATACAGAGTCAAGAGGAGGTACAAGACTGAGGGCAGGGATTGTTGCCTGTGACATAGATTTAAGAAAGAATGAATGATCCAGATCACAGCTCCAGTAGCAGTGATGAAAATGCTGGCTGATAACAAAAGCATCAGAGACTTAATATAATGAAGAAAAACTGAGGACTCCTGATCAGGGGTCTTGCAGTAATGATAGAATTTTAGCACAGAGACTATTGGCAAAGATGTAAAGGAAAGAACATCGAGATGTGAGAATGTATGCTCTGAGGGTAAACGTGGACAGATGGGAAGAAAATTGTGAGGAAAAAATACTAAAGCTAAGAGAAAAAAGAAGAGAGAAATGGGAAAATTATACAATTCAATGTTGAAGTAAAAAAATGTGGAAAAGCTATAAATAAACCATGCTTCTCTGGGAGGAAGGCCTTGCCAAACAAAGAACTGATATTTTTATACTGTACAGAATAAATACAGATTTAAAAAATAGGCATTTTTTTCTTTCAATGTTGTATTTGCTCATTCAATATTTAATTGTTTTTCTTGTACGGTTAACATTATACAACTAAATATAAGATACAATGAAATATTGGTATAAAACACAAAGGAAAAAAGGGAACCAGTACAACATTTTTAATTTCAAAGAATTACCATAGTAATTTTTTTTGTTATTTGTATTCTTTTGAGTAGTAAGTAGATTTCTGTTGAAACGGATGTTACGTGACATACCCAGAAGTTTCTGTAATAACATACCCAGTGAAAAGAATTCTTGAAGAAACAGTGTAAAGCTTTTCCTCCAATGAAATGTCACAAATTTTAACACAAATTAAAAGTATGATCTTTCAGGCACTGGCTTGGAAATTTTCCGTTCCCAATATCATCAGAGGTGTTTATTCTCATTATTACTCTATAACAGATTTAGATATGGTAGATTAGTGTGTTGTGTTTACATATAAGTAAAATATTGTAAAGTATTTGAACTTTCACATACTATTTTTCTTCTCATTAAATTTTTTTAAAAATTTACAAATAAGATATCTGACATTTTTTCAGAAAAGGAAACCGCATCTGCTTTTCCAAAGGTCACTGAGAACCAAGCATAGCAGAAAATTATCAAAGCCAATTGCATTGCCACAACAGAGAAATTATGTCTCTGATGCTCTAGTCAGAGCTCTGTTCCTGAGGACAATTATATCCAAAGGTATGCCAACAAAATTAATGGATAGAAAAAAATTTAGTCAAACTGCAGTATTGAATGCATCCTGACAACTATTCTGTGTTGTCTGAGCTTTCAAGCTTTAATTGCTTTTGTTCCTTATCAAAAACCATTATAGGAACATGTTGAGAGAAGAGCTTGAAAGACAAAAACTTTTTAGAGCTTTGCACAGAACAAAAAAATCTCACAATCTGTAAAAGCTACAGGAAGCCAAGTCTGAGACTGATGATCTAGAAAAGAGTTTATTGAAAAGGGGAAAAAAAGTTATATCAACAGCAGTAGTTTGAAAGGGAGCCAGGGGTTTATGTACTGAGAAATTTCTTTGGTATCTGAAAAAAAAGATACAGCAAATAGTCAGGGAAGGCAAGCATACAGGATAGCAGCAATAGCAATAGGATGATGAGAACTACAGATCTCATTTTTCTAGGTCTGGAAGGAAAGACTTTTTTATCTCAATAGATTTAAATGGTGAAATTCACCCCTGAGGAGTATGAAAAAATCCAGGACTCACTGGAGATTACAGGACTGACTGCTAAGGAAAATTAACAACTCCCACATAGGGAAAGAATGATACCTTGTGTTGTACATTGCTCCATTTAATGATCTAAACTTTCTAATGATCTAAACTCACTCCTGGTTGGGCTGTTCTCTGCAAATATGTCAGCTAGAAGTTAAGATTCATCTTAAGTGAGTTTGAGGTTACCCATGGGAAATGCTGCATGGCTGTAACACAGTGACTCTTCACACTCTGAAGATGTCATAGTTTACTAAGTCAGGCTGTACACTGTATACAAGGCCATGTCAGAGTCTGTCCAAGGATGTGTTATGCCTCAGAACTGTCTCCGATGGTTGAAGACCAAGACCCCCGAAGAGACTGGGGAGAGCCCCTGGCCTGGCTGAGGTGGGGCGCTTGCCGAGGACTGATACGCATCTCCACAAGAACGGAATGCAAGAACAATAGTAGCTCGTTACAGTGGACTGAGCTGACTATACTGACCGTGCTAGAAGGGTACAGCTTGCCGCTTGCTCCTGAGCACCCAACTTTGACGCAGGTGCCTGCCTTGGCCCTGTGCCCTCTTTGGCTCCATTCCACTTGCCTTAGTCTTCTTCCCGACCAGCCTATAAAGACTCTGTAGATCCCGCACACCCTTCGTGATCACCCAACTGGAGAAGATCACGTCTATGGGCATCTCTACATCTTGAGGACCGCCGACTCTCCACGTGGTAGCTATAATAACCCTTCCCCTCTTTCTCTATCTTTCTCACTATTCTCTATTTTCTTTCCCTACTATTGCATTGTGGGCACTAAATAAAAGTGCATTTTTTGTTTAAGCAAACTGGTTTGTCCCCTGTTGTGTCTTTTGTGCTTTATGATCTCCAAAACGAACCATCAGGTTCCCCACATATGTTTGCGGACCCTGACAGGCCATTATCACAGTAATTTTTCCATCATCTCTGTCTTTTTACACTGAGCTTCTGAGCTAAATAAAGAAAGGAGGGCATAAGAAATCAAGGAAGCAGAGATACAATGATAACACCATGGAAGGTGACTGCAGGAGCACATTGGAGGATGCTCATTTATTATTCACAATTTGAGAATTCCTTTGACACATTATGCATTGAAAGCAGAGACAAGAGAAATGGAAGTAAAAAAAAAGTAAAATCCTGTTTATATCTTCAGGCATGTTTCAATTTTCAGTTCTGCTTGTATCAGCAGTTCAAGTACTATAAATTTTCTGAGAAGTTATAAACTAATTAAAACCAAAGAAGATATATTGGAATGATTTGCATTTCTTACATTTCTAAAGTTGGAGCTGTTAATTTGTTTGTGTGGACTACATGATAGGCATTTCTGTTTAATTTCTTTATTGATAACTCTTGTAAATATTTTTTCTTTTTTTGCTGGCTTCAAAGCTATTGCCAATGGGCAAAAAGCTATTATAAGTTTTTAGTTCAGTGGGTAGCAAAAACTAAAAGTAACATAGAACACATTTTTGGCCTGAAATATAGTTATTTGCTGATGGCTGGTTTGTGTATCATCAACAAATTGCAGTCCAGAAAATAAATGAAAGAACGTCTTCTACAACAAGCACTAAACTAACTTACGATCAATCTTAGAGCCAACTTTTCTAAATCAAAAAATTTTCAAAGGCGTTCAGAGGCATTCAGAAGGCTGAAGAGGGAAAATGTCTTCCCTCTAGGGTAGCTGGTCCTGGTTTTCTGTTTTACTCACGGTAGAATTCCTTTTGAACTTCCATATGTTGATTCTGTGATAATACCTACTCAGACATTCAACCCATTTACAGTAACAGTACTTCTGTGGACTGTACTTACAGTTACCATGGGTGATGTTAACTTTGCACTTTCTCAGATATCACTTCTCTCCAGTTACAACTTGTCTTGTTTGCAGGATGATATTTTACAGAAGGTCAGCGGTAACTCAGAGTAGCACATAACCAGAACAGCACGACTCTGTGATGTAAATGAAAGTGGGAGCTATGTGGGTGTTTTCCCCTTGTGATGGGTTGCAAAGTGGGGGCTTCAATTCAACCATTTTAAATGCCACTTTAGATGTTCTAGAACAACTGAGACATGGTCTTTTACCTGGCATACTCATTTTCAATATGAAAGCTCTGAAGGTAATTCATAGACACATTGTCCAATATGGTTGGAAATAAGAAGGGCAGAGTGATTAACAGAAGGTTCCATAAGAAATTCACAGTGGGATGGGATCAATTACTCTCTGGAGGCTGCTCTCTTTCTAAATAACAGCAACGATGAGTAAAATTGGTCTTTTTTACTATTTTTTGATCTGTGACACAGGGAAAAAGGTTAATATATATCACAGGCATGGGTGGATGAATACATTTAAAATTTTATGCAGATGTCATTGAACTCATTGTGCTCTAGATTTTACAGAAAAACACGTCTCCACTTCTGTGGGTGTTAATAGATCTTCTGACACAAAATTAAGAAAATAGAACCTCCAGAATTATAGTATCAGAAAAATGGCATACCTTTATTCCAATTCCAGAATATTCTCCATCACTGGGCAATAATCAAAGGGCCAGATCTTTGAGATAAATGGGTAGAGGGGAAAAATAAATTGCAATTTTTTTTTTTTTATATGAAACCTTTGTCCTGAAGAAATAAAAGAAGAGGAGAACAAATGCTAAGCATTCTCCAGGGAGTTGTTCTTCATTGAAAGTAAGCTAAACTCAGTCTGCTATCAGAAGTCAGTAATCTCAGTTCATTGAAATAAGAGAATGCACAGATCTTACTGGCAGCGTTGGGTGAATGTGTCCATTATCTTCATAAACCCTTCTTGTCCAGGAAATTTACAATACCACTAAGCATCTATGGTAAACTGTATATCTTGTGATAAAAAATAGCACCAGCAAAACAGTGCTTTACAGTGCAGAAATTTCTTAAATGTTCTAAGTAAACAGTTTTCTGAGGGCTCAATTTTTTTCATCGCTTGAAAAGTATTACGTAAGTTCTGAATGAGAAGTGTGTCTATATATTAAGGCTTGGAAATATGATAACAATGACATGTTCAGATGCGTTTTCCATCAAAGTAAAACATTTTGACAAATATATCCGCAATTCTTTAAGCATCTGGAAAAATATTATTATTTTTAGGGTAAGAATAAAAAAGTACAAGTCTAGAATTCAATACATAGAAATAGATCTATTGGGAAGAACTTCTGTCATCTTTATTCTGATTTCCAAACAGAAGATGGTTTTAGCCCCATCTTGTTCTGGGAAGTTTTTAATGGGATATGCAAAAGTAGATATTTCTGATTAGGCAAAAAGTTGAAGTTTATGATAGTAGAAAAAAGATTACAAAATTATCTATGAAAATATCCTAAAAAAGAAAGCGAGGGGAACACAGAATAGAAAAAAGAAAGTGAGGAGAACACAGACTAGAATGAAATGAGTTATGTAGAATCTGATCTATATAAAAGCACAGCAGAAAAAATACTTGGCTTCTCAGGTTTTAATAGAAATTTTAACAATTTCCTAGGCAGAATAAATTGTAAACAATCCTGTTTTCTTTGAAAGACCTTCATAAGTACAATTCTCAAGCAAAAAAGAAATGTTTCTTCTCTGGGTTTGCTCTCTAAAGCTGCAGAAAATTATTACAATATTTTCTTTGTATAACAAAGAAATTATTTTCCAGCTCTTGTTCTGCCTAGCTTACATGAGCACAGATGCTGAATCATTTTGTTGTCTGTCCTCTTGTTCATATTTATAAGCCTTTACTTTCCCTGAACAATACTTTTAAAATATGTAATAAAACTTAAATAGCAACAAAGAATCTCTTGTACCTTAAGAATAGAGTAGAGAAAAATTATCATATTCTGTATTTTCCTTTTTTTCTTTCAAATGAAAATTGTAGCACAAACAGACTACAGAGGGGGATACAAGGAACTCGTAATTTTGCTGGATGTTATATTTGTGACAGCTCTGTGACTCTATCCTGACCTACATTTCCCTGAGAGTTTTAAGCTCTGCATTATGAGGGTGAATATTCCACAAATGGAGATTTAATATTGTATTTTAGAAAATACACAAGTTCAGCCCCAAGAGATAAAAGTTTAACTGGCCAAATAATCAATTATATGGAATGAGGCTTTAATACCTATTTAGTATTAAACAGGTATTAAAGTATATCTATTTGCTGAAGCCATAGAATATTATTGAGCTGAATCATACACATATTGGGTTGTATATTGCTGCAATCTATACAGGTAGGTGGGAATAAACTACAGAATCTTATGCTTGTACAAGCCTTAGATTTCAGTCAAAGTGCACAGATACAAAAATAAATATTTTAAGATCCAGTGCACTGCTGTGAGTATACTGATAATAAAGAAATAGGGGTACATTCATGCAAAAGTATATTTGGGGTCCAAGAACAAAACTCAGTTGTTTTGGGTTATGAAAACAAGGGGGAAAAATGTCTACTGATATTTAAATGAAATAGAACATTTCTCCTGAAGAAATAAAAAGGAGAGGATTACTGAATTAGAAGGTGACTGCAAGAGAAATAGAGTTTTGTAGAGACCGATAAAGCTACTACTGACTACCATTTTCTATGTGAAATCAAGAATCTGGGTTTTATATCATTCTGCAAAACATTATAAAAAATTCTCTTAAGGCAATTTTTATAGGTTTTTACTTCAAAAACATAACAAACAAACAAATAAAACCCTCCCAGAATGCCAGCCTTTATAGAAATTGGAAATCCAGAGTTAAAAATAGCATCTGTCTTCTGTTCAGAGCATTCTGATTGTTTTTAATGCTTGATGCTCAAAAACACGGCTTTTCAGAAATAAAAACTTGTCACAGACAAAAGAAAAACCTTTTCTTCCCACCTTCTTTCTGCTATTTCCTAGAATAGAAAGCAACAAAAAATCTGTTTCTGAATAAAAGCAGATGAGAAATATGAAAGTTGTAAATGCTTGATAGCTGCATATTGTGCATGTACTTCGTAAGTGTTTCACTAATATTTTATGTATAGACTGTGTCACAAAGGAAAGGTCCCAATAAAAGACAATGTTTAAACAACAGATTCAAAGTGTCTTGTACCAAGTAAAATCATAATGTTGCATTTTCTTTTAAGATAAATTTCTTGTTATGATTTGAGTTAAGCAGTCATTTTTTAGTTATATGGCCAGTTTGGAACTTGCATTTTTGGAGCCTCTGTATGCATGAGAAGACTTATGCAAGATGCTGTAGGAAGTGCAGAATTTTGTACTTCCCTAGGTGAAATAAAAACATAATGCACAATAGGCTTTTACCTTAAAAGACACCCTTTTCAGCTCCTTCCTCTACTTCCCCCCTTAAAATCCAGTCTAGGGTAGTCCAAACACTACTTTCAGCTGTTGATTGCTAAGTCATTTCTCTCTGGTCTTGGGAAAGTGAAAAAAAAAGAGCAGCAAATGCTTTCATCCAAAGTTGAATATTTCTATCCAAAACATGATATTGCTGCATCAAATGTTTGTTACAAGTTCATGCCCTCTTATAAATCTGTGTAGTTAAATAACATATGTAGCAATGAACACACATAATGCAGATCCAGCTTTAAATACGTTCAAAACCATAAAATATCAACTTTATCACAAACCAGAATTTTAGTAGAACTATTCAAAAAAACTTCATGATATAAACATCTTGTATTGAAATTAACATGCACATGGTCTTTTGCATGAGATCACAGTCAATGAGTTTATTGGAAAGACAGACTAAAATACAGAAATATGTAACGGTACCCCTCCTTCATTTCAGGAACAACAGTCTGGCTTTTTCTATAATGTTCCATCACAATCTGAGTGGGATTGATATATTAATTTCGTAAAATATTGGAGTTTCACTCAGGGAATATTTTTAATATATGAATTAGCTCTTCAATATTTATGATTATTTATTAATATTGGTATATATATATTGACATCCTCTGGAAACTGAATGTGAAATGCCAAATCCATTTATGTATTCTAAATAAATAGCATGATTTTATTTTTTTTCTACTGTAAGTATAGCTAAGCACTGGAACAGACTCTTTAGGAAAATTATACAATCTCCTTCCCAGTTTGATTTTACAAACAGATAAAAAAAGTCTGTAAAGAATAGTTTCAATATCGCTGTATTTACCAACTATACCAATGATCGAGTTATGGCATTGCATAGGACTAGTGATCTGTAAGATCTCAAAATTCATTCCACAGCAGAACTACAAATATATAACTGTAAAATAAAACAAACCCCACACACTTCCACATGGACAGGCAAAGAAAGCCCCACAATATACACATACACAAAATCTCAAGAGGAAAATTTAGACAAACATTTAAAGTTTACTCTTGTTTTTATCAGGTTGCAAGGTAATAATTGATCTAGAGCAAGGCTGATTTAAGTTTGGGTTTTAGAAAGGTTAGACAGTTTTTTCACTCAAGAAATGTTCAGAAACACTTGTTTGAGAGACTCTGAAGGCTGTTTTCCTTCTGGGCCTATCTGTTATAAATTTCTGATTGTATTGTTTAGGCACACTTTCTTAGGATTGTCAGAAAGTAACAGACTATCATCTAGGAACCAGAGAAGTACCTTCTCCTGATGTCTTATCTGTAAAGCATGAATTACAATTTTTATGCCCCTTAGTTGTTTTTTTTTTCTTTAAGCAATAATTGGCAATAACTTTGATAGTACCCAATCAGTGCTATTCACCTAAAAATAGGCCAAATTTACATATTTTTCCACTTTTAATTAATTAATTAATCCACTTTTAAAAACTATTCCTGAAAGTATGATGTATAAATGCTAAAATAAAGTGGAATATAAATCCAAAATGGAACATACTTTGCAATAGATTGTGTACCCATGTCCTTGATATCCAACAGCTCAGTGATGGTATATTACATTTCCATTTCTGTCAGGAAATGCATGGAAATTGTTCTGTTCAATTGAGACATCCCAGACAAAACAGAAACCCATTTCTTTGAGATTTAGGTATTTGATTTACCTTCATTGTTCCTTAGAGTAAAGTTGGGATTCAAAGAAAGCCCTTCATCAAGAGAAAAATGGAATCGTGCACCATTTGCAGAGTTATCTTTGTCAGTAGCAGTGATAGTCTGAATTACCTGAAATAAAAATTAACAGTGAATATGTTGAAATTTGAACTTGACCCATATAGTCCCTGACCTCAGCAGGATGCTCAAGTTTACCTTATTGTAATTTTCTACTTGACTGCTGCTGAATTCAACAGATAAAATGACTTGGTTATTAACTCTATTTCTCTAGCAGGAAATATTTTAGGAACCACACTTCAGAGCCAGGTAAAAGTATCTAAAGGATCTATATTTTCTGATGTTTTTCACGGTCAAGACCTGGTGTAGAGATTGTCACCATCTGCATTGTACCCTGCTGACATCCTGAATTACAGTTTTAGCTAAATATCTGTTTTTATGGAGCAAAAAGACAGGCTGAACCAGGATGGTTTATGTGAAGAGTCATCTGCCTGCTGTCCTAATAATTAAATGTACTTCAATATTGGAAATGTACTTCAATAAGGAAAAACAATTAACTAAAATATTTCTGTTAACCATATTTCTGCTAAAAAAATCCTGTTAAGAATCAGCTTTAAATTGCCAGAGAACAGAACAGGAAGAACAGCAGCCACTCCTGGCTTTAGTTTAGTTTGCCCAAAAAGCAACAGAACTGGATGTAGCCAGAACCATGTCTGAGAGAGGTATTTTTGAAAGGTAGGACCTTTGCCTTCTAAAACCCTGGTGGTTTTTAAATTTACTTTCAACTAAAATTGATCTAAGCTCTTGGAATGTGGAACCAAACAGTATTTCTACCTCTGCTTTCATTTTCGTGCTGGGTCTTGAAACTCAAGTGCTAAAGTGGAATCCAATAAAAGTTGTTCCTGTGATATAGGCAGCGAAGCCCACACAGACTGCTGCAAAGAGCTGATAGATATCCTGAGGGAAACATAAAAGGGGGAAGGAAAGTGCTCTTTTCATAAGAATTTTTCTGTTCAGCGTTCAGCTATAGTCTGGACTGAATCTGAAACATAACTGTACAGACTCCAGTGACTTGGTCTGTTTTAAAACTGGGAGACACCACAGAGTTCTCTACCGCCATTATATAAGAGAAGCAAAACAAATACATTTTTTGAACAGGTTCTGGTTTGGGCTGGGGTAGAGCCAATTTTCTTCGCCGTAGCTGGTATGAGGCTGTGATTTTGATTTGTGATGGAAAAAATTGTTGGTAACACAGAGATGTTCCTGGCATTGCTGAGCAGGGCTTACACAGTGTCAAGGTCTTTTCTGTGTCTTGTACTGCCCCATCTGCCAGGGGCTAGGGGTGTAGGAAAAGTTGTGAGGGGACACAACCAGGGCAGTTGACCCCAAGCGACCAAAAGAGTTTTCCATACCGTATGATGTTATGCTTCCCTTAGAAAGCTGGGGGAAGAAGAAGGAAGGAAGGGATGTTTGGAATGATGGTGTTTGTCTTCCAAAGTCAGCATTGCTACATGTGATGTTGCTCTGCTCTCCCAGAGATGGCTGAACACCAGCTTGCCTGTGGGAAGTGGTGATTTCCTTGCTTTTCTTTGCTTGCATGTGCAGCTTTGGCCATACCTATTACACTGTCTTTATCTCAACCCACAAGCTCTCTCACTTTTACTTTCCTGATTCTCTTCCCCATCCCACTGGTGGGGGAGTGAGCAAGTGGCTGTGTGGGGATGAGTTTCCAGCTGGGGTTAAACCAGGACAACTGAATAGGGTATAATGCTTATTCCATTTACTATATACAGTAAGGGACACTGCATGGACTATATACATCTGAGAAAACTAACAGTGCTTATGATGATTGCCTATAATATTTTACTAGTTTGCCATAACACTTTTTGCTGAAGTGAAGCAGAGTAAGATCAATCTGAAATATC
The DNA here is from genome assembly GCA_013397095.1 of Sterrhoptilus dennistouni. Classification (NCBI taxonomy): domain Eukaryota; kingdom Metazoa; phylum Chordata; class Aves; order Passeriformes; family Zosteropidae; genus Sterrhoptilus; species Sterrhoptilus dennistouni. The sequence goes on from VWZU01008024.1 coordinate 155,029, forward strand.
TGTATTTCAGATTGCAGAGTCATGGCAATACTGGTTGAAAATTTTGGCAAAAAAGCTAATTTTTCACTACTGAATTTTGCAAGATGGCACAACTGTTAGTGAAACTACCATGTCAAGCCAGAAATACAGGATTTTCTTAACTATATATATATAGTTTATATTTTTGGAATGGTGTTTGGCACAGCAGGACAAAAAAAAAGGGTGATAGAAGAATATGTTCAAAAGAATACATTTCTGTTATTGTTCAAATACTAAAAATGCCATTAAGTACCATACCCATCTGTAAAAACTTCAGCTAAGACCATGACAAAAAAAGATATTATTTTATTAAATATTTTTTGTAAATTCTTAGTGTTGTTTTTCAGTGAAATATAAGTCAATTTGCCATGCAGCTTCAGCTTTTATTTGACAGCATGGTGGATAAATTTTCATCCTGTTGCCCTGTGTTACATAAAACATTCAGTGACATTTTACAGAATGCTGCTTTAAGAGCATGCCATTCTGCAACAAAAATACCTTTGATCAAGGCCTCAGTGACACATGACTAGCGTAAAAAAGTATTTGATTTTTAAGACTAAATTTTAACTCAAAATATACTGTCTACATTCCCTGATTTCACACATGTAAATTCAAGTATTCCCTGAATTCATGAATGTATGTAAAAAGTATAGCACCACATAGTATAAAAGTTATGCTTTTTCAGATAGAAAATAAGTGTTGTATGCTTACTAGGATAGGTCAAAACATTAGAGACCTGATTTTAAACAGAAAGTTTACACATTTTCAGAAAAGATTGTTAAGACATTGATTCAGCAGTGAGAAACAAAATTATGTGTCATCTTGACACCCAAGTGTACTATTAACTCTTTTCTAATTAATTGGCCAAGTACTTAATAGCCTATTAGCAGACATTAACATGTACCTTGCCAAGCATGATTAAAATAAAAATGTAGCCACATAATCTCAGCTTCAGTAAAGCTCAGCTGACAACACTGGTAGGAGGAAACTGAAGAGTCATATTTTTTTAAAGGCAAGACATGATGAGAAGAGAGAATTTCAAGAGCTGAGGAAAACTAATTGAAGAGGACAGAGAGCAGGTGCTAAATTCTACTCAGAATCATTTTAGAATTGAATCAATAAACAAGCAAATATACACATGAAAAACACATAACGGAGGCATTCCTTGCCAGCTAACATTGATTTCCTTTTTGGAAGATGGCAAAATGTCATTTTCCTACATTGGCTAAATTTCACAGTCATTCACAAAACCAGTGTATGTCGAGAAGTCAGTATTCTCCAAGTCTGAATGCCATCTAAGATCAAAACATGGCTACTTCATCTACTTTAATGTATAATATCAGTCAGGCTTTACTTGGAATCTGTTGCAGATACCTAGTCTATCTTCTTAATCTTAATTCTATAGATACTTAGTCTATAATCTTAATTCTATAGATACTTAGTCTATCTTCTCAACCTCATAAGCATTTTCTTTTTGACATGCCTTAGGTTTGGTCATTTAAACTTAAGGTTTAAGCATTAAACACCTGAAGTGTTGGTTTTGTTTTTTTTTTTCCCAAAAAAATAGAGCAGTGGAGGGAAAAAAAGCAGGCGACAGGCTCTGCAATTAAATGATTTCACTCCACAGAAGGGTGCCCTGACAATTAACAAGCAGACGCAAAAAGTCTTTCAATTACTATCTACTGGTTAGTTTATCTCACACATAAAAATTTCTAAATAGATGTGCTGAAGAAAGAAATAATCTTACAAGACAGTGCAACATGGAAATCCAAGTCAGGAAGATGTCCCCAGCAGTACAGAATTTGTAATTTAGGCGTAAATCTTATGAAACATTCTCACAGGATGTTGGATAACTCAAGGTTATACTGTCTTTTCAATGAACCACCCAGCTGGGAACCCTTTTTATCACACAGAACACTTGTCTTTTTCTGCAATCAGTTTATTTGCTCCTCCCTAATATTTGTTGAACACCACTTACTTCTTTCCTTCCTTAGACTAGACAGTAATATATGAGCAAAAGACATGTACTTTTGTATTTTGTTTTGGCTTTTGCTTAAAATTGTATTACAATTTTTCTGAAATCTTGTTGTGAAATGCAAATAAAAATGGTTCATAGCACATATGTAAAGGAGCCCTGTTAGTTGAAAAATAAAACATTGAGCTGGTCCAGCCTTTGCTATTAAACTACAGCTTGTAGAGTCCCTCATATAGCACTAATCTTGGATGTTAAACTGCAATGTTGCTGAGGTCAGGAGTCATTCACACGTGCAACAGTAGCTCAGGGAAAAGTACAATGCTGATCCAAGCAGTGAGCAAATGCTATGGTATCCCTTAAAGATCTTGCCCATAAATTATAATTTGTAAAACTACTATTAGAGAATTAAAAATTTGCTGCAAAAATATTAGCTACTTACCAGCAACAATAGCCCCAGCAAAGTACATTTCTGAGAAAGCTTCACTGTGTACTTTACCTTATTATTGGTTGTAAGAATTTAACATTTATTGTTAAATTATATAATTTTAAGAATATCAGAAGTTGAAATCAGTTGCAACTAATGCTTAAAAGAGGAGTCTTTTCCTCACATTAGTTTTTTACAAGTTCTAATTCTTTTATATTTGCCTTTATTTGAGGTTTTCAGAGCATTATTTTTACTTTAATAAGAATTTAATAAGAGATATTCAGCTCACAGAGAGATGTACTTGGATTTTCTAGTGTCTCAATAAGAGCACTGAAGAACACCATACAGTCATTAGATAAGAGGGGACGTCCTTGCACACTGCTCTAAAGACAGGAAATAGGATCTCTTCTGTAAATTGTATATTACACAAGGAGAGAAAGCCACAGTGATTTCCTGATTATGCTGGGCCACTTGTTGATCAGTGTAATAATAAATGGCTTATAAAGAGTGTGATTATCAGCCCACCAAATATATTTATGATACTGAATTGTTCAAAGAAGAAAAGAGGAACAGCTGACGTTAAAGACCTTCCAATACTCAGTAGCCAGGCAATATAAAGATAAATGAAATTCATTATACATAGACATAAAGTCTTAACTTCACACACCTGATGATGATCTCTGATCTGGCTATTACCTTTAATGATATTGGTGTTATGGCAGGCGTAGTTTTTGGCATTCTGTGCTTACTAGTAGTTAAAAACCAAAGTCATTCCTAGAAATTGCTAAGAAAGTACTAAAGATCAAAGCAGAGATTATCATATACTATGAAGCATGGACTATTTTAAGAATTATAAACCACTGCATACCTGCATCTTGAATCTTGATTCTATCTCAAGGTGAGTAGAGAGGAATTGGAGAAAGTTTAAAGGAGGAAAAGATGAATGATCAAAAGTTTGGAAGGGCTTTATCATCGATTGCTCACATTAAATAGGACTGACTCAGTCTGGACAAAAGACAGCTAAGGGACAATGTGCTACAGATTTATGCATGTCACAGTGATAGTAAATAGAGATCAACTGCACTCCCTCTTTCTCTCCCAAAAGAACTGGTAAATATTGATTGAAGACAGTATGGAAAGATTAAAAAAATTTACATCTTGTTGAGGCATGCAACTAAACTACAAAATTTCTTGGTGCATGAGGTAGCAGATACAAAAAATGTATGTTTTTTGTAGGAAAATTTAGGTTCATATGAGATGTTTGAGCAAATTATCTGATACCAGGGAAGTTTTTGTGGTAAGTATCATACACACTTGCCATGTTCTTATACTGTGCTTTAGGTGCCAGTTTTTGGCTACTGGTGAAGATAATTTTGATCAGGCTACAGTCAGATGACATATGGCATTTTTACAGTCTCAGGTTTGAAAACAAAAATATGTTACTGTGCATTTGTGTACACTCTTTTTAAGGATTTGATGAAAATAATGTTATTGCTAGTAATGTTTTCCTCAGGAAAGATATGAGCTCATAATTGAAACATACAACCTGCACAATAATGTAAAACAAAAACAGTGTTGTGGGTAAAACTCAACTTATGCAGAAAAGCAAAAGAACTTGGCAAAATTTTCAAACCCTGGGCTGCAATGACATGCATTATTCAGAGAAGCAGTGGCTGGAATATGATTCAGCTATTCAATTGCAATTCTGGCCCTCCCCATGCTCATTGTTGTAAAAAAACCCATTCAAGATCTTTTGTGTAATGATACTTTATAGACAAGGGCAACCAACAAGCAAAGAGTGAGGATGCGAGCCACGCTCACCAGCCATTTCAGTGAGCAGCATTTGAAACATTGCTACTATGTGGAACTCGGATGAGAGATATTAAATCTGCTTCATTCACTTTGTTCAGGATTGTGGCTTGTCAAATTCTTTCCCTTATCTGACAGGATTAAAGTTTTACCTGTCTTTACAGAAGATAGCTTGAGTATATTTTTGCAGCAACAAGAAAGAGATATTAAAAAAAATGCCAAATTTTTCTCCCTTTTGCCTAATACAATTAAAATTTCAATCAAATGCAAAACGCTAAAATGAAATCAGAAAGAGTTATGATATTTTCAAAACTTCTGATTTATGTGACATTAAGAAAGTAATTGTTATGTATCCCTGGAAAAAATATAGCTACCAGAGTTACCTGACCAGGCTTTGTATTTTCACAGACGACTACATCATAATCTCTGGCAAGCTCAGGAGGATTGTCATTGACATCCAGGATTCTAACACCAACTGGAACGTGGCTCACTAGGCCAGGATTGTCTGAAAAACACATAGGATGGTATTAAGCCTTTTGAAATACTCAATATTGCATGTCAACTTCAATTTAAAAGTGGTTTATTAACACAATAACTAGATGAAAACTGGATGCAGCTGCAGAAATTTAGGTAACAACATACTAAAAGAGGTTTGTTGTGCTTCATTAACTGTTTTGAAAAAAAAAGCAATTAGCAAGAGTGAGAAGTATGGGGTGAGTCTTAAATCAAATACAAGCTACTCTGGAAATGAAGTGGGAGGAAGCTGCTGGACTTATATTGTCACACTGTATGATAAGAAATGATCAATTTATTGGTAATGAATGTTAAACTGTCATCACAGTATTGAATTAAATCTAATACAAAAATATTAAAGCATTTTTCTTTTTCACAGTTCCTTAAGGAGTTTAGAAAATAAAATGCAAATATAATAATAAAATGCATAGGTTTATATAAACTTTTCCCAAGCTTGAGTTCTGGTTTCTCACAAGTAACTACAGCATTTCACACAATAGTTACTGAGTGTGGCTTTAGCAGAAGAAAATAAAGTTTAGCAGAAATGAGTCTGTTTTTTGCACAAAGAAAACAATGTTTAAGTACCAATGCCTTAAGCTGTGATCTGTACTTTCATGAGAGCTCACCCTCAGAAAGATTACATCCTCAAAATGAACAATAAATAGAATATTTTCAATAAGAATACAGTTTCCATGATAAAATAGAAAAAAATAAAAAAACTCAACACGGTTCCTTTCAGCCTGTAACACCCTTGTTCTTACTTCTAAGTGCTAATGTAATTTAATTTTCTTGAAAGAATTATGTATTTAAACTTTTTATAATTATCTGATACATTCTTGCTGGAGTCTGTACAAGTATCAATCAGTTAGACAAAACTTCATCTTACATTCATCAACAAAATGAGATTATCAGTAGAAGACAGTAAAGACAATCTTTCAAATGGAATAAAATGGAAGAATGGGATATTATAGATTGACATTTCAAAAGGTCATGTCTCTGTGTGTGTTCATGAGAAAAAAAAAAAGAAAAAAAAAAGAGATAAACAGATAAACATTAGTAGTCCATGCTTCATTCATGGTGAAACTTCATTTACCATGGTTATTTTGATAATAATTAATCCCTACCATGTTTCTGCTAAAAAGTGTAATTTGTAAAATGCCTTATATTTGTCCCACCTTTAATGATCTCTGTTCAGAATTCTGGGAAGCACTGACTAGACACATGCTTAGCTTTAAAACCACCAGTGATGTAGGCTCACAACGAAAGAATATTTGAGAATGTTGAAGTTTATTTCACAAATGGAAAGATCTCTCCTTTTCTGTTTTCATGTGGGATACTAGCAAAAGCATCTAGGTCTTAGAAGTTCCTTCAGATTTTTCACATTCTAACTAACATATGTATGTTCACATGATGATTTTAATTCATTTTTGAAACTTAGTCAAGCATCCCCATAAAATGTAACAGAAGACTTAAGTAACAGAGAAATGCTATTCCCAATTACTATTAGAAGCTAGAAGAACATGCTCAGAAGACATTTATAGTCTTGAAAATTCCATTATCTTGCCAAAAACTTTCCTTGACTGTTTTTTTCATCTTTATCCCGAATCTATGAATATCTTTGTAAGAGGTGAACTAAGAGATTAAACTGGACTATCTCAACTGTGTTTATGCAAGAATGAGGCTTTCTATTGCCATCTAAAAACACCTTTAGTAGAAAACGTTGAGGAAAGTTAAAATGCTAGGGATATATAAGTGAGGAAAAAATGACACTTCGCTGTCCAGTAAGTATTTGGGAGAAGGGAGCCATTTATTTATCTTTGCTGTTTTTTTCTGAAGGAAGCAATCTTCTCTCCAGGAGAACATTTGCAGTATGAGTATTAGTAGAAAAAGATGTTAGTTCCTTTCCTGGAAGTAGGTCAAAAGATTGTGCAGAACAGCACAGCCAGTATAGATTTAACTTTTCTTACTGCTCACTTAATTGTAACTTACAACTCATTTAGGTAACATCCTCTCTCAGTGTAATGAGACAATGAAATTTTTTTAAAAAATCTTGTAATTATAATTACAGAATATGATATCTATGGCTCAAAGAAATTTTGGTTTTGAGGCTTTGTTGGAGAGGTTCTTGAACATAGCTTGTGAGGTATGTGAACTAGAAAGTAGTATAAATGAAAGGAAGGACAATGCACATAAAGAGGGAGTACATAAGGCATAATAAGGAGCTAGAAAGCAGGGATTACTATAAGGGGTTAGAGATGAATAAATTAATTTTTGAGGAGATTCATAAACTATAAGAAAGAATTTGAACATCTTAATACCACAGAAAATGTGGAAGAGTTTTAGCAAGAAGGCAACAGGAGTTGTGATTATCAGATAATCATAGGATCACTGAAAAATCTCAGTTGAAAGGGACTTCTGGAGGTCACTGGTCCAGTTTCCAGTTCAAAGCAGGGCCATCTTCAAAGGTATAAGGGGTCATAATGCATCTAATAGGAAGGGAGCAAAAAAACAGAGAAAGCACAGGGCAGTGGGTACCACAGATAAAGCACTGCTCTGTAGGCCTAGCATGACCAAATGAGTTAAATACTTTTGTTTCAGTACAGTGCTGCAGACCTCTTTGCCCCACCTTGAATGTGTCCTCTTGTATGCCTGTCACGACTGCCCGGAGTAATCTCACCCAGTCTGTTAGATTTGCAGTAGTTTTACAGAGAAATTTTATGGAGATTCAGAAAGTTTATTTTTATTTCTTTTGCAGGTGTTGTGCAGTACAAAGAATGCATAAATACCTCATCAGTTTGGAAGAGCTCTTTATGCACGAGGTAATATTAGTAACTCTCTGGAAGCCGGTACCTCATGGGATCACTGACATTTGCAGGAAAATTTCCATACTGGCAGGCACTCACTACAAAATGCTAATGGTACAGTATTAACACCGCTTACCAAAACAGTCTTGAGCAGTGTGCCTACAACATAAATTTGCATGCAAGGCGACAGAACAGTCTATAATGGGGGAAGAGAATGAGAAGGAATTGAAGGAAATACAAGGTTTTTTTTTCTTTTTTTTTTTTAGTTTTGATTTTGATAATCAACATACACTCCAATCTTTTTCAAGAATAAAATTCACCTGCAATCTCTAAACCAATCTAATAACTGGCACATTTGATAGCACATTTTTCTTAATTAGACAAATGTCTTGCAGCAGTTTGGCAGATTTCCAGTTTTAAGATAATTGATGCTGACATACATTTCAGGCCTGTGCATTACAGAATATTCTGCGTCCTATTAGCATTATGCCTCAAGAATGTATTTTTCGAAGTGAATGCTCCCTGTTTTAAGAGGTAACTGAAGCAGAAATATTGCTCTGATTCACCTATGCTAGGGACTTACTTTCTTATGCTTCAGACTTTTCCCAGAATAAATAGTTTTTCTTCCAGAGTATTACACATCTATAAAGTAAATCAATTTCATTATCAGATCCTCCATTGGCAAGTCCACTCTGAATATACAGAAGTCCCAATTTACAGCCAATGTGAAGCCTTGAATCCTCTATTACTTTCTGTGGGCAAAATTTAAAACCTCTATTTAAGAAGAAAGAATTTTAATACTGTTATTGCTGCCTGAATGTCTGAGACTTTCTTTTCATACTAACAAAATTGCCATAGAGTTTATGAAAAAAAATCTACCTGAATGACTTTCAGAATAGAAGTGCTGACATCATCAACAATCTTTTGTGGGTTTGTTTATTTCCTTTTTCCTTGGTGGTTTTTTTTTGTTTTGTTTTGGTTTTTTTTTTTTTTTTTTTAAGTTAGCTGACTTAACTTTACTATATAAGCACATTTTGGCATCTTTGTAAGACCTTACAATGCAAACCAATACTTAGGAAATTCAACTAGCTCTCTATACCATTAATTTTAAAAGAAAAGTAGAAAGGACTCATCACATTTCTCAAATAAAGATTTGTTTTAACACATTAGAAGAATAAACATAGGTCCAGGAAGGATAAAATACACTACCAAAACAAAGCTAAAGTGATGAAAGAATGTCCAACATGCAACTGAGTGGCACTATTAATAAAATACTGGGTTTAATTCAGGATGGTAAAAATGTGATAAACTAAATTTTCTGGCAAGGAGAAGATTATGCAGACTCTACGAATAAGTGTAATGTTCCAGTCTTCTTTTATTAAGGAAGTGAGTACTTCTAAATAATTTTACCTGAAGATGGACAGCAAATGTTTTTATTTTTTTCTTGTAGCAAAATTTAACTTTTTACTGATGAACACAAAGCTGAAGGCATTGCTCGCTTTTTTGCATCACAGTAATAGTGATAGCAGCAAAAACTACAGAAGCAATAGTTATAACCATAGCACTGCAGCAGACTGAAAACATTTAGGGATTTCAAGCTGGAAACCCTCTCTTGCCTTAAAGCAAACTAAATTCCCACAGATGATGTTGGTGTTGACTGCCTGATTAGAACAGGGCACCACAAAACATACTGGTTTCTGTGTCTGGAAATGCCCATTTTGAGATTTCTGTCACAAAGCTCCAAATGAGGAAATAAATGCCATATGATTCCAAATTTTATCCCTTCTCTGGGGCCCCACCTTGATAGCTAAGAAGAGCCATATCCTACCCCCATTTTCAGATGATAATGTAGGAATATCTTCATCATAGCTTTTCCCAAAGAAACAAGAGAAGAAAATCCAGCATGCCTAGAAGCCAATGACTAAACCAATATAAAGAGAGGTAAGCATTGAAATTGGAATTAGAAGCATCATTTCTTGAACAGAGTGGAAAACTAACTGCCTCTCAACAACTGCTGGATTTTTAAAATAGTTTTTTTGTAGGTTTTCTGTTTTGCATTGATAAGCACATTTAAAATAACAGCAGATGCTACTACATCCATGTGATTTTTGAACACTTGCAGGAATTGTTATTCCACCACTTCTCTGGGCAGCTTGTTCCAATGCCTGACCACCCTGCCAATGAAGAAATTTTTCCTAATATCAACCTGAAATCTCCCCTGCTACAAATTTAAACCATTTCCTCTTGTCCTTTCACTTATTACTTGGTAGAAGAGGCCAACCCCCACCTTGCTGCAACCTCCTCTCAGGCGGTGGTAGAGAGCAATAACATCTTCCCTGAGCCTCCTTTTCTCCTGGCTAAATGGTTGGATTCAATGATCCTAAAAGTCTTTCCCAACCTTAATGATTATATGATGCTATAAATTCATATTTCTGTGATGCATTAGTAGGCAGCTTGCCAAGCCTGAAAGTAAACGGTGTGTCCTTGGTAAGTTTGGACAGGGTACAAGTACTGTGTCCTGCTCTTACCAGTGAAAAGACAGCAGATATCCAGGTCCTTGTCACTACACCATGACCAATATAGTCTCAAAACTCAGACCTTGTAGTTTTGTTTTTACAATCTCCTTTAATCTCTGTCAGATTTAGGGAAATACTTTTGTGGCAGGGTCTGTTTCTTGGAAAAATTAAGTAAATAGTCTTTTTGAAACTAAGCTAGCAGGCAGATTGCAAGTGAGGTCAAAGATAAAGAATTATTATGATTTTTTTTCCTTGGTGAGGGCAGGGCTCTTGGTATCAATTTTATTTCTGTTTCTGTAATGTATCTATAGAGATAATCATAAATATAGAAAACAATACAAAAGACAATATTTCCCTCTAAGGATATTAAAATTTAAAAAGTAGTGAATTTCATTGTTTAAGTCTAGTCTCTATTTCTACAAAAAATTATTAGTTTTGAAAAAAAACAAAAAAAACCCCGTCAGAGACCGAAAATCACTATGAGGACATTTTATATTTATTTTAAGATAAAAAATAATTTCAAAGAAAAACTGAGGCAGAAATTTAGCAGTAAACTCACTGGTATTAAAAAAATCATCCTGCTGTCCACCAGATGGAAATGGTTAGGAGTTTATAAAACTGCAACAGCATTTTGTACTAATTTAGAGTCTTAAAAATATTGTAAAAGAAACGTTTTCTAAAAACTAATTATTTGACACAAGCTATTAGAGCTATTCTTGGTTGCCTGGAAAAATTTAAAATGAGAAAATAAATTGACACAAATTCATGTTCTTTTATTTTAGTGTTGTATGCCAGGAAGTTACTCCTCCAAAGGCCTCTTTTCTTCAGGCAATGCATATGTTTTCTTCATGTGTTTCAAAATAAGTGGAAATTAATTGTGTATTTTTGTCTTTTGATTTCATTTTTTGTAAAATGAATCTGCTTGCCTCTCAATAGCATTAACAGAAATACTATGTATACTTTATATCCCCCTCTAGCTTCAGTTATCCTTCTCCATATGACAGCCCCATGTAGTGCTATCAGAAGTAATATATTTTAATACCTTACCCAAATCTTAGTAATTTCTTTTCTGCAAACATAAAACGTGAAAGCGAACTGTCAAATTCTTCTCATAATTTCCTTTTTAATGATGGTAATATGGGAGCAATATCCCTGTGATTCTAAAGAACAGATATAACCACACCTCACTATAACAATACACTTTATCCGTTTATTTGATATAATTATTGGACTTTCATTATTCAACATCTCATGAGGTTTTATATTTCACTGCTACATATTATTAGTTGCCTCTGTGAATCCTGTTTTCCTCTTAATTATGTAACTGTATCTTTCTGTTATATTTTTACCAAGACTTATTAAAAACTACTTATGCTATAACTAGAAAAGGCACTTTGATGTTTTTTACTCTAAGTCTCATAAAATAACTGTTCCAAACTTTTATTCTTGTGAGTTATTCTGAGTCTTCACATATTTAAATTCTGAGCAGGGTTTGTTGGCATTCTATTAACATATGTCTAAAAGTTATTTCTTTGAGTAACTTTTTGCAATGGCTTTTTCCTGGTATCCTTTCCTTAGCACATAGTACCCTGTGCTTAGGGTACTATACTTGCGTAGTTTGTCAGTGAAGTACTGCTCTAACTCAAAACTTTGGTATTTCTTCCCCTGAAGTTCATATAAGAAATATGCATGGCAAAGTAAATACAGAATATGTATAAACAAATATATTTGTTTTGTTGGGGTTTTTCCCCAATATCTGATTTTTTTAATGCCTTGAAAATTTCTGTTTGTTTGGGGTTTTTTGTTTGTGTTTTCTTGCTTTTTTTTTTCTTCTATAAAATCAACTGCATAATGATGTCTCTTCAATATTTTGATTTCTAATCCATTATGATTTTGAAGTTCTGTGTATACAGTACCCTTTCACATGGTCATTTTTTGCTGTCTCTTGATGGGATTTATTTCCTCAGCTGACAGAAGCTGGCATAAGACACCATTATTTCAGTTCTCCTGTTCTATACAGTCTTTCCACATCTTTACAAATTAGGAACTCTTTATTGACCCTTCAAGCACAAGTTTTTTCACCTATTGTATTCAAGTTGGTCCTTTAAGCAAATAGTGGAAAATGACCCGATTTTCCATTTGCAGCCACTGCAGAGCATTTTGGAGACACTCAGGAGAGCCACAACTCGGTTCCCAAACTGTTGACGATCTAATAAATCCCGAAATCCATTCTACACACTGATATGATAACCAGCTGCATAAGAGAAATATATGAAAACTTCCCAGTAGATGGTACCTTTAAAATCTTTAAAATATAAGCACTTATCTTGCTTTTAAAAAAATCACATTTCTAATTAGAAGCACAGTTATTATCCATCTAAATGTTCAGTATGATTTGAACTCCAATAATATTTTAACTTTAACATCACCTGAAAAATGTATCAAGATGCTGGTCTGCTCTGTTTTCTTCTTTTATTTTCTCCTCCACAATAAAAACACAGTTCCCAGTGTCAAAAAATCACAGAATCGTTGATTTTGAAGGTGCCTCCATAGATCTGCAAGTCCAAGTCCTCTGTTCAAAGCTGGATCTACAGTGTACATTGCTCTGGGCCACGTCCAGTTGAGTTCCAAATGTCTCCAAGACAGAGAATCCACAACTTCTCAATGCGATCTGTTCCAATTTTTGATCAATCTCACAGTAAAACAATTTTTATTATTTGGTCTAAATGGAATTTTCTGTCCTTTGATTTGCGCACATTGCCTCCTGCCATTTCACTGGATACTATGCAGATAAGTCTTTCCTCATGCTGATCATCTTTAGTCATCTCTTAGGCTCCCCCTAAAACAGTTACTGAAACACACTGATAAGCTCCTTCTGAGCCTTCACATCTCCAAGCTGATCAATCCCAGCTCTTTCAGTCTCTCCTCATATGAGAGATACTCCAGACTCAATGATTTCATGCCCCTTCTTTGAATTAGTCCAGTATTTCCATGTCTCTTCTGTACTCAGGAGCCCAGATCTGGGAGCATTATTTGTGTGGCCTCACCAGGGCTGTAAAGAGGGGAAGGATCACCTCCCTCAGCCTGCTGATAACAGGTTTTCTCACCCAGTGAAGAATGGCATTGACCTCCTTTGCCACAATGGAACATCACTGGCTCATGTCCAGCTTTCATCCACCAGGATCTCTACCACACCCTTCTTTCAAAAGTTGCTCACCTGCCTGTTGCCCCTGCATGTGAACTGGTGCAGAGGATTATTCCTCTCCAAGTGCTGGGCTTTGCATTTCCTGTTATTAAATCTTTATTCACCATTTAATTTTCCTGTTATTAAATATCTCTTCATTTCTTGTTCACCCATTTCTCTAGCCTGTTTAGATCCTTTTGGTTGTCAACATGACAGTCTGATGTATCAGCCATTACTCCAAATTCCTGTCATTTGCAAAGAGAGTGAGAGTGCCTAAGACAGCACTCTGTTCCACATACCTCATCATTAATGAAGGGATGAGAGTATTGTATCCTGCATAAGCCAGCAGAAATACTTCCTAGTGACTGGACTCCAGCTGCAATTTGGGCTCCTGGTTACAGCCCTTTGCACCTGCCATTCCGACAATTTTCAATCCACTTCACCCTTCATTTATCTAGCCCATTCTTCTATGTGTCTTGTTTTCACATGAATCTCTCTCAATCTTCCTTAATTCTTACCCGCTAGGGAGGTAATTTTGGAATTTGAATCACTTCCTATCATTGAGTGTTATCATTATAATGAATTCTAATTGACAGATTCTATGCTAGTCCTTAAAATAGTTCAGCCTTAAGTTTTTCCACTTCCAAAGGGACAGACTGTATTCTCAGTATTATTATGACTGCATTCCTTTCCTCTAAATGAGTCTTTCATCTGTTATAAAACATTGTGCATTTGCTCTGTACTTTCCTATTCTCATTACTCCTGTCAAAGACTTGTTCGAAAAACCTTTACTAGAGCTAAGCAAATTGTACGTTCTCCCTTTTTCAAACAGACATTTTAATTTTTTTTCAAAAATTCTGCGAAGTAAATTAAATGGTGATAATTCTATGTGAATCTGTATTTTAAAGTATTACTACTACTAAAGTACTACTACTTCTTCCCCCTGCCCCAGATTTAGCCTCTAGGTCCTTCAATACAAACTATAGAACTCCTTTGTCATCTTATTCCCTAATACCCCAAAGATATTTCAGGAAGAAACAGTACTGAAACAATCAAAGTAGATGCTTCTGGACATAAAAATTCCACTCTTCCTTCCTGTATGCTGCTGTTTAAGAACAATGCATGTTAAAGAAAGATTTCCCATCCACTCTTATAATAATGATGTGCTTTAAGAAGTAACAGCACAAACAGAAAAAAACCCTGCTGATTATTACATCAGCATTACTCCCACAGAGCAAAGTGGTAGGACTTCCTCAGATTTCAGATAGGACATTTGACCAATGCAGACAGTATATATCACATAGAGAGATGAAAAGTGCGGGTAAATGTCTTATGAAAGGTTCAGAAACAGTAAGGCTGAAGCATGAAGATATCATTTGGGGGTAGAAATACAATGTCAATTCTAAATTTCATTTATATAAAATATGTCCCATTACAAATAGTGACCAAAGGGATGATAGGTAGAAACTCAATTCTATCAGTGAAATGTAGCACAAAGTCAAGAGAGGAAACCACTTCAAGGAACTAACTACAATCAACACTTTATACCTGCAGAGCATCTCTTGTTGTTGAAGGAATTCAATCTTTATGGGCCTTGCAGGTTCTGCTGTGTTCTTGGCCAAGCAAATGGTGTCAGAAACTGCAAATGCCTTCTACTATGTCAGGTAAATTTGAGGAATACCACCCCCCGAGGTAAATAACACTTTGGTCATAGCCTTTTGACTATGATGTTTCAGCTTCAGTCTTAGTTCTGCAATACCTTGTGATTGAACTTGAAAGCAAAAGCGATAAGACTAATACGGGACAGATAGCACTTAAAGGAAGAGTTTTGGCCATACACAACATATGCTCCTTGCTCCACCATAAATTCAATTATTAAGTTCACAATGGATTTGGAAGAGAACAACAGTGTTGTAATTTCCAAATTACTGTAGATAAGAAAATGGTTGAGGAAGTAGACACAAGGAAAGGCTGTCTGTCATTTAGGCCTGTCAGTCTGTCTATCATCCGTCTCTTCTTCACTACTGTCTCTTCCTTTTTTCATAAATGAAATTTATGAAAGTTTTTCCAGCTGACACTACATAGTGTTCCATATAACCTACACTATAGATTTACTTATTTTTCCAACCCCAGCTTTAACAGTAACAGAGGCAATGCAAGGGACAAAAAAATCAGATCTCTCTTTTCCTGTAACAAATTGCACCTGAAATAGAGAATTCTAAGCAGAGTATCTAAAAAATCTCAAAAACCTAAGAAAAAAAGGAATAAGTCTTATAAGTGTCATGTTATGTATATTGTTGTATTATATTGTATTTATTATATTATATTTATTATATCTATTTTATAAGTAAAAAAATCCATTTTGTTTTAGTTATAAACATCATCCTCCTCCTTCACATTATTCCAGCATGATAAATGTATCAGTACTCTTTTGATTATGTGAAACAAAAACTGTGGAGAAAGCTATGTTTAAGTTTTATGCTATTGAGATTTCTTTCTGTAAAATAATTACATTTCAATGGTTTCCAAAAGAGAACTCATGACTGCTCCTTTTTTCAGTGTCTCAATGTAGCTTTTAATTATTTTTTTTTAATTAACAATATTCACCTGTTTATGATTAGGATTTAATTATATTTTATTTCATGCTGAATTGAAATTGCACATTTTATATATGACAACACTGTCAAGTACACAGGATTGTTAGGGTTTACTTTTCTAAAGAGCTAATAATAAAATTCTATATCCTGTTATTTACTATAGAAAAGTACTTAGCCCAAAATGTCAATTGAGTTGTGAAGGTAGGTACAATACTAAGAAACAATTTGTTGTCTTTATGAAATACATTCGTGTTGCAGTGCACCCCCACACCCAAGTAGGTGTTTCCATATTAGGAAAAGAGTTTAAGTTACAGCCTTGGAACTTTTAAGGAAGAACCACCAGAAATTTCCAAGCTCTTCTCATTGTAATTGGCTCAGTGCCAGGACACAGGCATTAGTTGGATACTTGAGTTGTTCCTCAAGGTATGTAGCTGTTTTCTATTGAGCAGCAGGCCAAAAAACCCTCCTAAATTGATGAGTTTTTAAGAGAGAATGCAATGATTCTCGGGGCTTTTTTGGTGTGTCTAAGCAGGTGCAAGGGGCTTCTCTGCACCTTGTACTGCTTTTACTCTTTTGTTCTGTATGGTTTGTTATTTTCTTCTTTAATTAAAACCTTTTTGCTTTTTCAAAACACCTCCGATCAAGCCACATCACTAATTCTTGTTAAACCATTTCTGGGAGGTTGCTGGTCCACCCTCAGAGCTTGATACACTTTGTGGGGCTAAAACCATGCTGGCCTCATGCAGCCGGTATCACATTCATACTGTTTATTTTGTAGCATGTGCTAGTGCTGTAGCGGCAGAACAGATTAAGTTTTAACCTAGAGATGAAACAAATGAAAGCAGACCAAGTTCAACAATGTCAGTGGAACCTGTTAGAGGTAAAACCCATGTTTTATCATTAAAAAAAAAAATAAAAGAAAAAAAAAGAAAAAAAAAAAAAAAAAAGAAAAATGAATAAACATATAAGCATTTCAATTTTGATCAAAATAACTGCCACTGAAAGATGGTATCATGAATAGTGCTTAGCAGGACTGAATCTATGAATCCAAGGCAGGACTTTTTCTTTCTTCATTTGCCTTGTTTTTTAAATTAAAACTTTTACTGTGGAAAAAATAGAGACCCTGCAATAGAAAGGTTAACTGAAAAGTTCTTTAAACTCTACTTCCTCAAGTAGAAATATTTGTCTCAGACTACTCAGCCAGAGGGCTTTTGATCATTGCAGGGCTAATCTGAGGCAACAGAACTTTGTCAAAGATAGAGGACTTTCAAATGCACAGGTAAGTATTTATTGTATCTTTACTTGGCAATTTGCCCATTAAAAGGCCAGAGACATAATCAGAAACTACTAGGCATCTATGAACTAAAAATTAACATGGGCATAAAGTCAGCATCCAATTTTCTAAAATAGTTGATGGTAGATACCAGAAGGAAAGATTAATTTCCCAGACAGTACTAAATAGTCTTAACTTCTAAGACATATGAATTGTGAAACATAAATGGGACAAGATGTTGATTTTAGGACATTGAATGCTTAGAAATGTTTCTGGGTAAGTTGGCAGCCTTCTGTCCGATGCAGAGAAATGTGGCAAATTTACACAGGTGGAATCACATAGGCATGTGGCATTGTTAATTGTTAATTAACAATTAATTGTTCTGTGGAGTTATTCATGCACACAGAGAAAACTCTCCTTTATCCAGACTAGCTAAAAACCCACTGGTGTTGAAAGGAACATAACATATTAAGGTTGTCTTTCTTAAAATCTGAGAGTGATTATTTTCCTTTCTAATTTTTATTTTTCATACTATGTGCCAAATAAATTATTTACCTATCTCAGAAGCAGCCACTGTGATGTTGTACCAAGGTGTCTCCTCTCTGTCAAAGATCTTGGCAGTCTTAATGGTCCCAGTACTAGCATCAATGGTGAAATACCTATCTTCTTCTGTGTTATGATCAATGAAATATCTATGAAGAAATATAACAATAAATATATATTCATTGTAGTATATGTAATCCAAAGTAACAGAAAGCTATATAAGAATATTATTTTCAAGCTTTTAAAATCACAGACATTTTAAAAAACAAGCTAAAAAAATCTATAATTTGGAGAAACCCAACATAACACCATATTTCTATTCTTTCATAATGTTTTATTTCTTTTGATACATAACAATATTTCCACTGCGAGTCACAAAAATATAAATTGCTAATAGGTGGTATTTTGCACAGCAGTATACAACCCTGTCAAAGGTAAGATACACATGTATTTTGACTAAAAGTCATGAAATGGAAAAGCAGAAAAGAAAGCAGATACTAAGATATTATTATTTGGCTTATTTGCCTGTCATTGCAAACCAATGTGATCAGCCTTGGTTCCTGCTCTGAAGCATGCCTCTCTGACATGAGGTTGATAAAAAGATGACACATAAGCCATTTGGAACATAACCATCACAGAATATCAGAAACATCTGGTTCCCAGAGCAGCCATTGACACTACCCTAGAAGCAAAACTAAACTTCTCTGCTTTACTCCCTTGGATTCCGGGCACTTTGCCTAGCAGGGAAAGTAAAAGCCTTGAGGTGGGTAATGGAAGCAGAGGGAAAGAACACAAAAGAAGAGATTGACAAGACATTTTTTCAGAAAGCTGGAATCATTTACAATGGCTTTTAACAAATGAAGCAATTACAGAACCCTTCCAAACCTTCTTAACTATCTCCAAAAAATAAAAGAAAAAATAAAGGAAAATTATTGTTTTATATACCATAACTACTTTCCCTGATAATTTGTTATCCCTGCTTTCATTCTGTGAAATTCCATTTATATTTAATATATGGAAGGCATATAAAAGTCAAAAATTATTTATTTGTCCCATCCAATTGCTCTTATTTTTACATCACCAGAAGTGTAATGAAGAGAGTGGCACACATAAAAGTTGCCAAGTGCAAAACAATTAAAAATAAGTTTTATTTATCTCACAATGTACTTATTTATACCAGCTGTGTAAGCAAAAAGCAAGCAAACAAACAAAAATTTAATTGAATGATATATTAAAGGCAGAGATGATGTAAAAAAGTAGAAGAAAGAAAGCACTTAGAAGGGAAAGCAGAAATCTGAGTGAGTCACCTTAACTGGTCAAAGCATTGCACACTCAGTGGAAAAGACAGATAGGATTTGCTGAGTTAGGGTAGATCTTCCTTACTGACCCCACCTCTCTCACCTGCAAGAAGTATTTACATCTTCCTTATAGTATGCTATCTTGCCTTGTGGAACTCCAGATTTTCCTACCATGCCTCAAGTTTTCAGCAGCTAAAGAATCATAGTTCAGTGACTGGAAATCAAAGCAGCCAAAGCTAGGATAGAATATCTTTCTTTTTGCCTGTTGTCCATCTTTCCTTTCAATATTATGAAGAGTAAAACCCTGCTGTATGACTGCGGTAGTTGTTGGAGAGACAGCAGACCTCACTTCCTAATGATTTTATGTTTCTCTGGAGCAAGGACTGTCCTTGCTGTTCCCCATAAGGTAATTCAGAACCTATTGTGCAGTTCATTATTACCAACATTTGAGAATACCTCATTCCAAAATACACCAGAAGTACCCAATTATGGCAGTTTGGATGTGCAAGATGGCAGCTCAAGTTGCTTCAAACAAGTGAACTAACAAGATCTTGATTACGTAGGTGATGGAGCAATTTTTAAGAGTTTAAGTCAGGAAAATTTATTTCAGAGGACATTATTCAGTGTATTCCTAACTGAATGGAAAACAAAACAAAACAAAACAAAACAAAACAAAACAGTGATGTTACCAGAAAATGAACAAAAAAGTTAGTGGATTTAGTGGATTTATGCACAGCAGTCATTACAGACACACTTCTGAAAGTTGGTGTGGTTCTCCACGGTTGGTAAACTCAGGAGAGTAATTAAAAGAAAACTCTTGAAGAACATTCATCAGTCACTTATCATAAAATGTTGGATGGTGCAGACATCCAAAGAAATTTAATTTGTTTTGAGGAATATTGGAATCCTCTAAGGACATGCCACAAAAAAAGAACAAAAATGGACCACATAATTATCTTCTTGGCATTATTTTATGTGGCCCTATTTGTACAGGCTACAATCATCTCTTTAAGACTGTGCCAGTCTCAGTGGAAAAGTTGTATCTTCCATGTCTAGGACCTTTAACTGTTTGCAAAAACTTGGAGACACAGTGGTATCAACCTCTAAAAATCCATAAAGCTGCCATATTTGCTACAGAGTCATGCTGACATCTGAACTTTGTCCAGAAGATAAATGCTTCAGGTGGAGAAAAACCCCCATGCTTTATAATTTATGCTTGGCAGTGTAGGAAAATTGAGCTAGGAAAAATAGTTGGAATGTTTTGATCATAGTATTCTTAACACAGAAATGCTGAACATTTGGTTGTGTTGGGCAAGATACATATACAGATACCCAAACATCTTTTACATGATGAACTAGAAAGTTAAGAGAGAAATTATGGGAAACATAATTGTCCTTCAGTTTTTTTGGAGAACTCTTACTGGTAGAGTAAAAGTTAATGACTTCTCTCCTAGTATAGCTGTTTTCCTTGGCTCTAGGAGTCTCCTGATAACAAGAAGTATTTTCTGAAAAAAAGAAATCAAATATTCTTTCCTGACCTGTTCTTATGGAATATGTACTGCAAATCCAAATCAGTTTATACTACAAGTCTCGTCCCTGCAAACATTAATTACTCTGGACACTGTTTGCTTATTATCAACATCAGTGACTATTCTGTTAGTCACTACTGTGCTGACCACACAGCCATAAAAATAGGGCTATGTATTATTTGTAGACAGTAGCTTAAAAATAAACAGAATTTGAAGTTGAGTTTCAATGAGGAAAAAAAACCTTAAAGCAATATGAATACCCAGCTGCTTTTGTGTGTATAAGACTTACATCAAAACATTACCGTTTCCTCTGAGCCAAGTACAGAACAAAAATGAAAAATATCTGTCCCAAAAATGAAGCTTGTGTAGGAAAATTGATGTTTGATTTTCTGATGAATTGTGATCATTTAATGATTCATTTTCATAAACATATTGTAAAAGATGGCCTTTTTTCTTTTTTAATATGAACAGCTTTTTCTTTGTCAGTTTTTTAAAGTGTGTTCCACAGAAGGTCAAATCTCTGTTTAAAGAACTTTGGATTGGATGTATAACTTCCATTGTATTTTCTGTGTTGTTAATGAAAACCAAAATAATTCTGTAGTAACTTATTGTACTAACACTTTTGCTTCCAATGATGCTAGATAATGATTTTTTTTCTAATTTATCCACATTAGCACTTCCCTTTCATATGCTAACTTTTGCATACAGTTTGAAATATTCACTGACTGACAATTCTTCATCAATTAATAAATAATACAGTGGTGCTTTCTTAGGTTTTCCCATTATTAAAATGTTCAGTTCTCCTCTATTACTCCAGATTCTTCCTTAAAATTGCTTTGTGCATCATATCTAAAGCAGCCATTTGCACTTATTTGTTCCCCAACCTTCATGAATGTGTCAGTAAAACAAGTTACAGAAGATATTCCCACATGGTAGAAAACCTAGGAATGGTAGTTCTGCTTCCAACTGCTTTAAAAATATTTTGTACAAGAACTCTCTTGGTAGAGCAGCTCATTTTTGTCATGTAAGAGGACATTTAGAACTAGTTCCATTGTTTTTACAAAATGCTGAAAAATTTAGACCTTTATAAATACTAGTCACTCATTTATCAACATGCTGATAATAGAGACCAGATATAAATAGAGCACATCCTAGAGCCAATGATGCTTTACTTAAGCTTCTGAATTTATTTAATCTGATTTAAAAAATTACTTTCATCTGGATAATAGTGGCAACAGACACAGTCACTCCCTTCTGCTCCTACCCTTCCCTCCACTACTGATCTGCTTTTTGATGCTTTTTCTAGACCACAAAAATGATACAGTGCAAATTTTGAATTTCAAAGAGTAATTTCAAAAGAGATTTTTCACCTCTACTCATTTGATGGTTTCTGCTCACTTAGAATGCATTAATTCAAAAATTAATTTAAAATATCCATTTGAGATATTTCTTTATAGATATTTACTCATGACAACACCATGTGATTTAGCATGCTTATAACCACTGCACATTAAATCAGTACATCAGAGCTGCATGGCACATGTTAATAAAGAGACTTAATAACAAGACATGCCTAGATAAACAGCTCTCCAAAAACTGTTTACATGCAAACCACCAACAGAAACCAATCTGAAAGAAACTTCATTAAAAAGGATCATGAATATAGAAAACTTAATAGTCATACTATCTGAAGATAATCTGAAGGAAATTAAACACCAAAACTGAATTCTGCTAACACTGGGAAATGCAACATGTGCCACCTTTTTATTAGGCAGTGTCACTGAATGGAAGTGCATTCCCAGCTTCATCCATACCCTTTTTCTGATCAAAGCAAGGCACTGGCTCCTCTGGCTTCACTCCTCACTTTCTGCCTTTTAGTGAAGGAGTGGGTCAGTGATTACAGATATTCCCTCCATTTTTGCTGAAAACGAAAAGCATTTGAGTCAATTAGGAAATAAAGAGAAATATATACGAATGAAGGCCCTTGGGCAGAAGGTCACTATGGAACATATAAATATGCTTTTAGTATTAAACCTGACAGACTCTTAACAATGCAAAGACTGCTTAAAATGGAGAAAAATTTCAAATATGCTAAAGTAGTTTAGAAATATTAATTATCTCCAAATCTTTTAAGAGGGCTTCTGAAGCTAAAAGGCATAAGCATTTTCAGAATCTCTCTACCTACATTATTGTTTTAATATTAACACCAGTTTATCACTGGATAGACAACTGGCATAGTCTGTTACTGTCCTGGTATGGCTCTCTTTAGTTACTGTGTTTCAAGGACAAACCTTGAATTTGAACTTTTAAAATATTTTTGAGATTTTAAGTTCTCTGCTTTTAATCAACTCTTTTACTTATATTTTCATTATGATATTTTTCATCTATTACCCTATTTATGAACTGCAAAAATGAACTCTATTACATATTTCTACCCTGGCTACAAATCTCATATTGATAATAAACTTCCAAAGACAAATTTCAGCCAGATGTGAATTCAAAGATCACATTGTTTCCTTGGACTTTTGTTTCGACACATTAGTCAGTTCTCAAGTAATAAGTGAATCAGGTTACAAAGAATTACTAAAAAAAAGTCCATAGGAAGGGACTAGAACCTTGTCCAACTAATTATATCTTTAAAGACTTATCAGTTAAAAGTCAAATGCCATTATAAGAAGACCTATCCAGTTAAAAATTTAAGGAAAAAACTTTCTCAGAAAGAGACATATTTAAAGTAGAGATTTTTTTATTTCATTTTATAAAATATCTTAGAAAAGGAAGAATAAGCAGCTGCATAGAGTGAGAGAAGGAGGTATACCATGACAAAGAGTAAAAGAACCAACCAGCTGCAACTCTCTGCATTTGACCGGCTGGAGAACAACAAGAAATGTCCCATGCTGGGACATAAGTTGAATGTGTGCCTTTTATCTTCTCTCTGCCTCCTGACAGCAGCACTCATGAACCTGGGAAGCAGCAGCAAACCCTTGAAGCCAAATGTGGTGGTGGGGAGATGTTCTGTTGCCACGACTGTCTTGCGCTACACTACCTCCATTCCAGGGACAATTTATTTCTCCATAGTTCAAACAGATTCAGCCAGGAGAGAAAAGGAATTGTGAAGTATGAGTCAGAAGTCATGCCAATCAGCAGGTAACCAATTTTCTCCCTGAACTCATGTCTGGTACATTAAGGAGACATTTGATGTTCCAAAGCTCCTTGGCAGAAGACTGCTACTGAGAACTACAGCCTTCAACTGTGCTTTCCAGGTGTGAAAATTAAATACATTTGAAGATAGCTTGGAGAAGGTAATACCTCTGCTTACTGTTCCTTTGCTTTCTTTTCAAACAGACATAGCATAACTTTGAGAAAGATACAGTTCCTCTCACAGCATTTAAAGGAAGTTGATTCAATATGATGCTCTGGCTGTTATCTCTGGTGCTTGCTGCCAGCTGACATCCATCAGCTGATCAGTAGTACCTTGTTTCCATACAGGATTCCTGGTTCATCTCTCATACTGAAATCTCAGCTCAGTCAGAGTGGCAGTGTTCCAAGTCCTATTCCTAGAGATGTGAGTTGCTGGATCCTAGGGGCACAGGGGAGCTGACAGCAGTGAACCACTGTCTCCCAGTAAAGCCCCTGAGAGGCAGCCACTACTGGTTTGAATTTTATGCAGAAGTCAGCTTCCTGCTCCAGTTCTCATTCCCATCCTCTAGCATACTGCTCACCTTGGACACAGGAAATTTGGAACACTTCATTAGAAGAAATAAGCCCTTTCTGGACACTCATAATTTCTAACTGGCAGTTTCTGTCTGCATGTGTTAATCAGTGATCATTTTTCCAGCTAATTCACCAGTCAGTGTAGGCTAAGAACAGGTCACACCCTTCAAGGCATAATTCGGAATTCAAAGCAAGATAAAGGTTTGTCTTCTTTTCATGATTTTATGAATTTCTTCAGGGGATTATGACTGTTCAAAAGCATTTTAAGGAGATGTGCTGATGGCAGAACTGTATCTTGTTATATCCAAGTTGCTTGTTTTTCAAAGAGATTAACATTCAGATGTTGATAAGAAATAAGGTGCAGTCAGTGTGATATGAGAAACATTTTCCCCTACAAGCTACAGTTACTTCTCTACAGCTATACCTACTTTTCTGCCTACCAGCTAAAGAATGGTATTCTATTTGCATACTATTTTTTTCTCTACATATTATACACTAAACCAAAATGAATAGATTTATGCCTATTTATTGGAGTTGCCTGAGCCTATAAAATGACTGCATTCTAGAGATTTCAGATATGTAGGCTGACTCTAAAATCATAAAAGAATGTTAACACTCGAGGCATTCTGAAGTCAGTAGAAATCATAGAAACATAAAGATGATGTTCTGGCATGCAAAATCAGTCTTTCATGGTCAAAATGTTATCTGTCAATGTTTTCTCTCCCAGCTCTCAGGGAGGGATAGAGGTGGCTCTGAGTTGATGTGGGATTCTGACCACTATCCTGGGCCGGATTCTTCCTATTCAAAAGAGCTGTCAGAACATCTTACCAGTTCCTGATCGAGGACATTGGCATATTTGTTACTTGGAGACCTAGGACACCTAATTTGACAAGAATCAAAACTAATTTGAGGCTTCAGGGAACAAAACAGCAACAGACCTCTCACCTCAACACTATAAAAAAAAGGTTTTAAAATGTTTTCTCACTGTGAAGTCAGATGGAGAATTAGTGAAGAAATTGAAGAAAAAAATCCCATCTCTCTCCAGCCATTTAAAATAGGATGTTCTTTTTTTGTCTCAGTTTACTGACAATCTTAGAGAGAATACTGGAGGTTTATGATAGTGTTGTGCTTTGAGATCTCCTTTAAGGAGAGCAGATTTCTGCCTTTGTCTCCACCAGCACAGGCCTGGCAGGATCTCACATCTTCTCCTACACAGGCATATGAGGGAGGAATGGTCACTCTACATGAGGGTAGCAAGCTGCCCTAAATACAGCCAAAAAAATATGATTTTAATTTTCAGCCCCTCCCTTTAATCCTTTCATGCAGTTGCCTTGCACCTCTCTTCAGTTTGAATCACAAATTGAGGTTTTATTCTATCTCTAGCAAATTTAAACTTTACTTTAGAAAAGAAGTCTAAAACTTGAATTTTTCAAAATACTTTATGTCTTTAAGACTTTGAGAAATAAAAGTAAGAATGCATAAAACTTATAGGGTATGTTCTTTCATCTACATATGAGCATGCTTCTTAAAATATAATTTACTGAAAATTCAGATTACTTTCTAAAGGCTGATGACAGAAAGTATTCACCTTCTGGATGAGTCTAGAAGAAGACCATTCTAGAGTTGAATCCACGCAGCAAAAGTTAAAATAAGTTTATCTACCTAATGCAGGAATTGAAGAAAAAATCCCTACACCACATTAATTGTTATAATCTTATGCACCTGTAATTAATTAATTTTTTATTATTCTTTCTGAAAGAAGGAAAGAGAATTTTGTCAATTTAAATCAATGTAGGACAAAAGAAAATGAATTTATTAGAGCTTCTACATACCAGGTGTGGTGTTGGAAAGCAAGTTTTTGTACTCAAAAGTATATACATGTATTATAACCATTATATCAGCCATTTTAAGGCAACAACATAAGACCATTAGAAAAGTGGGAAGCCAGGATCATGGGTGAGATTGTACTTTTATTCTTAACCAACTTAGCACAAAATTAAAAGTCAATTTTTAGGACAAAATAAATTTAAAAATTCTAAAATAATTTTTAGCACAAAATTTAAAAAAGAAAAAAACCCAAACAAAACCCAAAACAACAGTTTTTTTCTGACTTCTGTTTCCTATAGTTGATCAATCCTCATAAATAAAATGCATTATAGTAAGATATATTACAGCCTGACTAGGGTCCAATAGAAAATTTACTTGAATTTCAAAATATTAACAGAACAAATCAATCTTCCAAGCACAAAAAAAAAAAAAAATACAGATTTGTTTTAAACCAGGCAACTAGACCTTCTGAAAAAGGAAGGTGCTTATCTTTCTTATTGTTTGACACTATTGTCACAGGCAGAGTCCCGATCAAGACCTGTACCCCATTCTCCAGAAATTTTCTTTTAGATACCAGGCAAAGAAAAATTCTTCCCAGAAAAGTAAACAACCTAAATTAAACATAATAAGTGGGTGTTAAAAAATTACTAGAGGGGGCAGAGTCCTATCATTAATGCTCAAAACAGTGATTTATCTCCTGCATCACTGCATGACAAAGTAGCACTTAAAGGAGCGATCTGATGTTACAGTATTTCTATAATGGGATGTCTCATATCTCAAACTGTACTCCTAAGTGTTTAAGGTTAATAAAGGCTTTCAATTCTTCATAGTACATTATCAAACCAGGAAGTTATTCTGGGGGAACTGGTCTATGTCGCGGAACTATTTTCACTATTATATCAGAGCTGCAGAAAGTGCCATGATCTTAAAACTTCTTTTCTGAATCGCTGCCTTGGAGGTGGCTTGGGGAACAGCTTCAGCATTCTGTTTCTGAAACTATTCCACTGGCAACAGACCAGAGGCAGTTGGAAAGCTCCAAGGGTCATCTGAAGTATGTGCTGTCTCTGGGTAGACTCACCTCCCAAGGATCACCGCCACCTACAGGAAAATGTCCGGGTTTCAAGAGGTGCTGCCCTGCCCTGAGGCAGCACTGACAGCTGAGGGCTGCTCTCAAGGCACATAAGTGCTCTGCCAAATAAAACCTGTTTTCACCTCTAACTCCATGCAAGTCTTCTGTGTATGATTTCAGGAAGAAAAAAAGATAATTTCTAAGTAGATATAGATTTAAAATGAATAATGGCTAACAAAAAAATTGTAATTAGAGCACTTAATAGTCATGCTCTCTTGCATATTGTGTGGGAAGAGATCTTTCAAGACCCACTTGTACATCAGATATTATTATAAGATGTGACTTAACCCTGACCTTTTCAAGCAACAAAAGATATGAGTATGAAAGCAGAATTCTTGACAAAAAGCAATGAAAGGGGATTAGTTTCTCATAAATGTTCCAACAAGGCAGCAATACCTGTGAATGAATTACAAATTAGTATGTTTTCTGTTGATTTAGAAAATTATTTTTTAGTAAATTTTTAAACTACTCAAAACCCCTTTATATGTAAAATTAATACATGATGAAGTTTTAATATTTTTTCCTTATGCTTTCTATTGTATTTTGCTTTTCATATTTCAGTAGAATAATAATCTTATTCTAAAACAGAACATTTAAAAAAGTTTCCCTGAAAAAGCACTTCTATCTTCTCAAAGAAAAAAAACATCAATCAACTTAAAAAGAAAAATCCTTTAGAACAGTCCAAATTGCCGATCAGATAAGTACTGAATAAAAAGATCTCATCACTATTAGCTACATTTATTATTACAGAGGATGTTCTGCCAGGGTTTAAAGACTAAAACACTAGTACAAGCACTGGCAAAAGGTCAGTGCCCACTGAAGACTGCTCAGCTCAGGAACAAGATAAAATCATTGTGATGAAATCACAGTGAGGAAATAAGGACAAAACCCACTTTGTCTCCCTCTACTGATAGCAATAGATGGTGCTATTTATTTTGGTGTTCAGTTCAAATAACTTAAAAAGATTTCAGCACAATTAATTATCTTAACTACACTTCTAGCCATTATTCTGTATACAAGAATTGTTCCTGCCATCAAAATAAACTGTTACTTAATTGGGCAGCGAACAAATCACAGCACTGTATCTCTTTTAGCCGTTGAACAGTAAAGTGATATCATTTCAACTGTGTGCCTAAATGCTTCATCAATCTCATACACAGCAGCAAGTGTCCTCATAAAGTGGAAAGGATGCACAAGTGGATTAGGAAAGACTGATAAGCAAATCGCTGCTCTGTATCTCGTCCTGTAGCTTCACAGTGTTTGGAGATGTGTCTGAGCCATTTGGATAAGAAGCACTATTCTGTTACTCCCCTGCTGCACAGAGATCAGCAGGGCAAGTCCTATCTGCACCTATCTTCCCTGGAGACTGTGATCTCTGCTTTCTAAGAAAGTTACACTGAATCTTCCCGGTTATGTTTTTATAATCATTATTTTCATTTCCAATTAATTAGGAATTGTGGGGAAACAAAGAAGCGACCTGACCTCATTACTTCTGACTATCTTTCAGACTCACCAGGGTTTCAGACAAACTGTGGAGACATTTCCTCCAAAGCAGCACAAAAGGCCATAAGTGCACTGCATGGACCCTTCTGGAAATCCAGCCACCACTGAGCAGCTCCTTTGCTCGTTGCTCTGAGTGGAGCATGGGGCAGGATCCTGCCTCCAAGGGGAGCAGCATCTAAGCCCATGCAGTCTGCTCCACTTCTCAGGTCACACCTCTTCCAACCCACAGTTTCCCAAGACGTAGCCAGATCTTGAAACAAACAATAAAAAGCCCTTCTGCACTACATCAGTGTTTCTGTGTGAAGTTGAAGTAAGGGAAGGGGGTTTGGAACTGTCCATTCTCAGACCATCATTTCTGCTCCAGCAGCAGGAAGTTCAAGGAAAACTTGAGGGCACACAAACCCAGCCTGGCATCGGTTTAGAGTCTCACACAGCAACATGTGGGACCTTAGAGAATCAGCATATCCATAAAAATGACAAATGATATTCACTCTCACAAATGACATCCACTGTCAGTTCCACCTGGATGGATAAAGCCTGGCTAGAGGGTGGACCTGGTCACAATATAATGCCAAGAATATCTGAGCTGCCACTGCCCTTGGCAAACCCCACCAACACATAACTGAGTGAGAACTGGCTCCTTTCAGATCTTCATGCTTTGGTATGTTATGTTAGCACTGTATATTTTTCTCCATTGAGACACGGAGATATGGAAGGGACAATGCAAAAATATATGACAATTGAGGGAAAAAACATGATAGCCAAAAAATATTTTTTTAAATTTTTAGATTTTTTTCTCTTAATTATTTGAATAATATAGATAGTTTATATTCTACCTTCAATCGCTGGTTACAATTTCAGGTTTGGAAAAAAAATAAAAAAAAAAATAAAAAGCTCAGTATTTGGGAATATTTTTTCTTCTGATTGCTCTATCTCCAAATTACTGGCTGCTTCACCCAGAAAATCTACTTCTGGCCTTCCTAGCCTTTGTGCAAACTGCTGCTGCTTCCCTTTTGCCAAAGTTATCTCTTTCTAGACAAAACTGTTATGGGCAACAGAGAGTTGAATTATGGACCAACTAGTCAAATCTGCACTTGCCCTTCCTATTCCAAACTTCCATGACAGTAGTTGGTCTGAATAGCTTCAGAACCACAGTATTAGAGCTACAGGCATTTGGCAGCTATTTTTAGCAAAATTTTATTATGTGTGTTATGATTTAGGCAAAAATACCATAGTGGAAAATTTTCAAAGGCAATAACTTGCCACTAGGAAATTGCATATATTGATTCTCTGACACAAAACATTTTGAATCTTAGACTATTATCACAAAAGAACATAAAAAACTGATGTTTTCATTGTTCTGAAAATATTGTTTCATCTTACGAAGATTATTACACATACCCAGCAGATTTCAACTCAGTCAGGAGACTAAATATGCCTAATTATCTTGAGAAAAACTGCTTTCCAAGGATATAATAATATGATCCCTATGAAGGCTATACCATTATATCACGGAAAGGAAAAGCATCAAAAATATTTTTGTTGATATTTTTTGGAAACTTTTTAAAAATCTTCTACCACTTTTGACACATAAAGTTCATGTATTGTTCCACAAAATTAATTATTACATGTATTTAATTCTTTTGATACTCCACTGAAGCTGAAGCATAATACAAAATATTGGGTTCATCCTCAACCAAAGTTTTGCAAAAATGATCCTGTTTATCTCT
Organism: Sterrhoptilus dennistouni; assembly: GCA_013397095.1. Classification (NCBI taxonomy): domain Eukaryota; kingdom Metazoa; phylum Chordata; class Aves; order Passeriformes; family Zosteropidae; genus Sterrhoptilus; species Sterrhoptilus dennistouni. Next base: position 185,415 of record VWZU01008024.1, read on the forward strand.
AAAAGGAAGATGTTATCTAAAGCTGTTGCTGTCTTGCACAAGCACCTAGGACAACTACAGTGTAGAGTGCAGAGGGCCAGCACAATTCTGACAGACAATGCTATGATATTTAACAGATTTACAGTAGGATACCACTGGCAAATCAGACCTTTGCTCAGACCAGTGATGGGAATTATAGTGCAAACCAAATAAAGGCTGAAGGTTATGTTACTAAATCTGATCCTTACAAACTGATCATGACACTGTTCCAATCTATGTTTCCCTTTATGTACCAAAATAAACAGTCTTCATACACTACAGATCTCATTAACACTTAAGGTTGTGAAATCCAATGTCATGATTGAATAATTAATCCATATAATTTGGATTTACTATACCTCACTAAACTGTTTGCAGCATCAGGATCATGTGCTGTTACTGTGCCAACAGGTGTCCCAATCTTTGCATTTTCATAAACTTCCATGACATAGGAAGGCATAGTGAAGAGCGGGGGTTCATCCACATCGCCAACAATGATCTTCAGCATCGTTACATCTTTGAATGGTCCCAAGTGTGAAAAGCGAAAATCAAGGTGAGTATTTGCTCCTTCTATATTAAGTGTATATGATTTCTTTTTTTCATAGTTGAGTGGCTGTTGGCAGAAAAAATAAGTTCTCAGAGCCATTCTGTTCTTTAGTTTAGCCTGTTAGCAACTTAACAACATCTTTTCTGTTTAACTTAAACATTTTTTCATGAAACTGGAAAGGGATGATATTAGTTGATATTCTGGCAGCTGCCATACCTTGTATGTAGTAGGATATAAATGAAGCAGGATGGTTTCAATTTTTCTCCAGAATAGAATATTGGAAAAGATATTAGTTTTGGAAATAACCCAGGGTTTAGAATGAGCCTCAGATTCTACTTTCATGATAATGTAGTGTCTGGATATTGTCACCTTTTGATTTTAATCAGTAAATCCTGAATCCTGAAACCTGAAAAGGTTGAGAGTGATGCATCCTGAATTAAAATAAGTTAATTAAAATAAGTTTTAATAAAAAACTTTCTATTTTAGCAATAGGGGCATTAAAATTCCTTTGGACATCTCTTTTATCCTCAACTGAATCAAAGCTACCTCTTACAGGAAAACACTTACTTACTACAAGAGACAGGAACTTTTATGACCAGGTGATCCTTCTAGCAAATAAGGGAAGGCTGCAGATGTAGTCTGTCTATTTCCAACAGTTTCAAAACACAATCATTAAAAGAAGTTGCATATGCACAGGATTTTTTATTTTTATTTTATTTTATTTTTTTTTAGGTCCAGAAATTTTATTTATTATGGCATGGCAGAATTCTACTGACACCAGTATCATTCTGTGTGGACATGACAGTCTGTCTAACAAAAACTCTTCCCCCAAGTTTAAAGTGGTATTCCCTGTCACCCCAAGGAGTGGCAAAGTAGTACACTAGGCAAGACATATAAAGAAGTCAATATATGGCTTGTCACAGTCAGTACACATTTTGTAGATGAAATCTACAATAAATCTGACTGATGATGTGTAAGAAAAACTGGTCAAGATTTATATACACTTTATATATTTCTTTGATTTCTCCTCTATATACTTAAGGACAATAAATTCATTCATTGAACTGTAAAAGTATAAGGCTTTTGTGACCCTCACAATTTCTGTTTCCCTTTCCTGAATGTAAAAATAAAAAGCTTTAAAGGCATAGCAATTTACCATATCCTGGTAAATCTATTACTATGCAAGAAAGAGCAGCTAAGTATTCTACACAAGTCAATTCATAAAGAAATATAGGTCTAATAAATTCTAACTCAGATATTCATTAATTTTTGGTTTTTTGTTATGATCAGAGAAATTTTGAATAGTGATTTTCATTTCTCTGCAGCATGTATATTCTAGAAGTAAACAGGTTTAAAATAGCACTTCAACTTGTATCTTGGATGTCTTTTTGAAAAACTCAGTTTATACTGACAATGACTGAACTAACTTGTACAGGAGGATTAATTTCTCTCAAGAAACACATGCGGAATGACACCAAGTCTTGTAGTAACAGAAACTCTTTCTTTTATCTAGTTCTTCGATCAGACAATAATTTTATTTTTTTAAGAGAATAATCTGTTCAGATAATCAGAAAAAGCTGACATTTCAAATATAGCCAGAGTTGTTTTTTGTTTCATTTGCTTTTTTTTTTCCCTATAACATCTCAATCATAACCTGTAGCTATAAGGTGAAAGACAGATTTGTCTTCTGTCCCTAGACATGCAAATCATATTTGTATTTACTTAAAATTATCAGAACACTGAAGGTCACTTAGTGTTCCCCAGAAAGAAAGCAAAACATTTACATTTTAGATGAATTAAGCAGAATTTTTGTTCATGTTTCTTATTTTACCAATGAATAATGTCTTTCCATGACAATAATCCGCATAACTTCAGTATGTATTCACTGGCTATTATGATGTTCATGCCAAACTGAAAATGCCAAATGTAGCTCAAGTGTAGTTATAAGGTTAACTGAAAATGCTGCTGTGCATTATATTGTGCTTTGAGTTTCTAATATGAGACTCCCAAAAGGAATGTCATATTAGGGTAACTGTAGCTCCCAAGAGGAGTTACAGAATTTTATGAGAAATAACTATGTTTCTTGAACATTTCCAATCTCATAGTGCAAAATGGAAGAGACATGGACTGTTAGACACTTTTTCTGGGAAGCCTGAATGATATTTGCTGACTTAAGGTCAGGAAAATTCTATTGTATTTTTCTGAAAATCATGACAAAGGGGGAGCCATTGAATGGTCATCATTAGCCAACCCTAATGATGACCATTCTTTTTTTGAAGGCTACAGAGAATAATGGCTTTTATTGGGCTTTTGGGTTTCCTCCAGTTTCTTATTCAAACAAGGAAATGCATGAGGTAAAGTGGAAATACTTTTTGAGTTTGTAATCAACCTTTTGTGGAAGGATCTCTGAGACTGAAGATATATATATATATATATAGATATATATATATAGATATAGATATATATATATACACATAAATGATAACCCTGTGATAGCTTTACCAGTAACATTTTAAATCTTTAGCACAATACTGGATCATTGAGATACCAGCTGGAAAGCAAATCAAAGAATACCATTTTATGAAAACTGAATTTCACATTCATTGCCTCAGATAAACTTTCTATGCCAAGATTAAATTAGGTAGGAGACAAAGGTGGAATTTTCACCCAAATTTTATATCTTCTATGGCTTACCTTCTTCAGAGAGAGAATTCCTTCCCTTGTTTCTTTGTCCGTAGATATGGAAAATACCCCAGAGCCATCTCCATTTATAATTGTGTACTTCATGTCTGCATTTGAACCAGTGTCTGCATCATTTGCTTTGATTTTGCCAACTGCTGATCCAACTTGAGCCGACTCAGGAACATACAGTTGATAATGTTCTGAGGGGAAAAAAACCCAACATAATAGTTTGGATATTTTCCAGTCAAACTAAATTAGAGAACCATTATCTGCTTGATAGATGTCTGAGTCAATGGAAGAGTATTTAGGCATTTTTTAAAGTGACAAATAAACCTATGAATTTATTTAGATCTCTGAAAGACTTCAAGACCTAATTGTATTTTACTTGGGATGCCTTCATTCCCTATTCAAAATCCAAATTACCTAATGTAGGATTTTAATTTTTACAGCTATTGCTGTACATCTCATAATACAGAAATTACTTCATACTAGTATTTTTTAAAGCTTATTTTCTCCATAACCAAAATATATATATTTCACCAACTTAAAATTAAATGCATGGTCAAATGAGTACTTTTTAATTGAAAAATCTGTTTGCATTTTTTCCCAAAATCCAATCATTTTTGCAACATTGCATCAATATTTTCAACATGTAATTTTTACAAAACAAAAATGTAATAACTCTTAATATTTTATCATTTGCACAAAAAATTTAACTGCCATCCACAGTAAATGAAAATTAACATAATGGGTACAAAGAAGTATTACACAGTCATGCCCAGAAAAATCTTCCTTTGCAACTATGACCTCCTTTCACTGTTTTTTGCAACCTGTTAGGTTAATAATAAGTAAGTTAAATATTTTTTGAAATATAATTTTCTTCACTGTCTTTAAGCTTTGGTATGAAATTTTCTAAAAGGTACAAAGTTTTCTGGTGGACAAGAAGCTGCCACAAGGAAATAAAAATGGCAAAGAGACATAATGTCAAAATGTAAACCTCCACCTGCAACTAGGCCAAAAAAACCGCTTAAAGAAAATATCTCCAATAATGTTATCCTTATAATACAGCAGGAATGATGATATCTACCAGAACTGAAAAGAATAATTCACATACCAACAACATCCTCACTTCCCATCTAAAAAACTCCAATCCAAATGCCTCCCTAACAGTCTGCGGAGTTTACATTACAGTCCAACCACCAACACAGTAACAAAAGCAAAATAACTTCTATCATTACATATCTTCTGAAACTCTACCAGGCTCCTTTTATGTTCCTTGAAGGCATTCTCTGGCAGTGAGTGCAAGGGTGCAATACTGAGTGTCAGGACAGTGGATCAGCAGATTTGTAAGTGGACATATAGAAGTTAATATGTTGTTATGGTTTGCTGGGTTTAAACCAGGTAGCATGAATGCAGAGGTGCCCTTGGTAAGCATGTAGAAAAAGAAAGGCAAAATTTAAATTGAATTCAGAGATTAAACCTGAGGTGTGGCAGAAACCCACGACTGGTTGGATGGATTGAAAAAATTAGCAACCAACAGAAGCTGCAATTGAAAAGGGAACAGCTATCATCACTAAAATATAGCTCCCTTTACAGACACTAGGAAACAAAAAAAAATTAATTATAAATTTATCTAATTCCTTGGACAACAGTTCCTAAACCTATTTGCTGTAATGAATTTTTTTTTTCACACTAGCCCATAGTACTGGCAAACAACTAGTGGTGTGATAAGGATGGACAAGTACACTAATCTTTGTTAGTCCAAAGGAAAAGAGAGGTTTTGTAGGAAAACAAGAAATAAGTTATTATTCATTTTGGAAATCTTAAGGAAAATAAGAAATTTCCAGCAGAGCAAGAGAAAAAATACAACTTAAAGTGTAAAAAAAAAAAAAATACTAACCCTGATGTAGCAGGACAATTACTAAATTCAATTAAAACTCATAGTTAATACTTTGGTGCAATTATTGACATGCATTTAAAAGCCACTTACACAAATTTCCAAATAAATGCCCTGCAATGTTTTACGTTTACAGATGATGTCAACTAATACTTTTTTATTGCTGGTTTCTTTATTTCATACATAAAATTGCGGTAATGGGATGAAATTAATTTCAAAATTTACTTAGTGTTAAAATAAGTGCAAAATATGTTTTTTTGACACTTTTGCTCTTCCAAAAAGGAAAAGGTTAAGGCCATTAAGAATATGTTATATAATCAAGCCACTTCAGCAACTGGACGTGCTATAACTCATATGATAGGGTGATCTAATTGGAGACTTTCAAACAGTTGAGCTTGTTCAAATATATCTATCTACATGACACTACACTCTGCTTTATAATCACACCCCAAGTGTTAGCCATCTGTTTCAGAAAATTGTTTTACTGATACCTGCTTCAAAGACTCTGAAATACTAAAACTTCAAGCAAAACAAATATTTGAAATGACTCATGAATTATGTCCATTTCTGTAGAACTGAAATGTTAAAAAAATGTAGATAGAATTAAAAGAAAACTGTTGGGGAAAAACAAAAAAAAAAAACAAAACCCAAAAAACCTCTTAGATTATAAGGTCAGTAATGTCTCCCCCTTAACCACTATTTCACAGAGACAGCCTGACAGTATCTCATACAGACATGAGCCAAACAGAAAAATACAAAAAATACTATCTAAAAAACCCAAACACCCAAGAAGATAAGAAGATAAAGAAGATAAAGTTCAGCAACATAAAGGTTAAACTATATTAAAGACATTTTTTAGACTAGTGGTGAAACTGGAAATGTTAAACACTAAATCATTGTAAACTTAATTGCTAGTAAGAGGAGCTGATGAAAGGCTCAATTGAGCACTGCAACAGACCTCCCAGAGAAGAGGTCACAGCACAAAGCTTGTCTGAATCCAAGATGGATTTGGACAACGCTCTCAGCTACATGCTCTGACTCCTTGTGTGTTCTCCATTGGGACTTAATGATTCAGATAGGTCCTTTTAAACTCAGCATAATCTGTGATTCCGATTCTATGAATGTTTCCTTGGGCATTGGATAAAGAAAGTTTGATAGGTCACTGTAAAATATTACAGTGCTAGAGTGCTACAGTATCACTTACAGTTCTGTACTGCAAACTATGAGCCTGTCTCAACCTTCTAAAATAATTGACTGGGAAGATAGGAGCCCTGAGGATCCAGTATGATCAGTCTGTAGCAAAACCTTTCCAGCAAATTTGACCATGTTGAAGAGATTATTCTTACGCTTCCAGCATTACAGACTTCCAGGAGCTGTTGTGAAGCAGAAATCTTTTGGGGGTAGTCTAATTTTTTTTGGAGAAGCTGGCCTGTTTCTTACAGATCAAGATTCTGAGATGATTCAGTTCTCAGCTTTTATCACATTCACTTATATGCATTCCCTTTGTTCATGATATGAGGAAATTAATACTACTTTCCAGGTAATGTACTGTATATGATATCACTTTGCAGGACTTTAATCTATGCTAATTGAAACATTTTCCAAATTCATGTATATGATCTTCATCTTTCAATTAACTTTATGGCTTACCTGTCATTATAGTACAGAAATAATTTATTTATCTTTAGAACAATACACTTCCATTTCAATTAGCCTACAGGCAGCCTCCAATGCTGTGTCTTACACTCAGAAAAGTAATTTCCCTGTCTGAACCTCTCAAAAAAGACGTGCAACAGTATTTAATGAAAATTAATAAGCATATTATTGAAATTATTGTATTTATTAATCTATTCTCTTCTGGTGATAATTTTGACTTACTTTTATGTAAGTCAAAATTTTATGTTACAGTGTCTTCTTGAACAGTAGACATTACGTTATTTAACAATGGGAGGGAGAAGAGACATAATACTGAACACCAACTTGGGGAAAAGTGTTTATTACACTGGGGGGCAGGAGCGCTGCTCAAAGGGACCTGGACATGCTGGAGAAATGTGCTGAAACAAACCTCATGACTTTCAGTGATGGCACCAGGGGAGGGATAATGCCATTTATCAGTACATGCTGGGGCCAGCCAGTTGTAAAGAAAGGGACCTGAAAACGACATTTCAAGGATTTACTAGACAAGACTCTTAATAACTTGATATAACTAAACCTGCTTTAAGCTGGGCTTTGGGTAAGATTACTTTTTCAAGTCTCATGTGAACTTATGATCCTGTAGTTTACAAAGGTATGTCTCATGTTTTACTGCCTGCCATATTTGATAAAACTAAAGCGGAGCTTCAACTGGGGACTGTGCTTAATCTATCTTGGTGGCTTTCTTTGAGAAAGCTATTCTTCATTCACAGAGCTGCTTGTTTTCACTACCTGTAATAGATTATTCTGGATTTCTCTTTTGAGACTGCAGTCTTTTTAGAAGCCTATTTGTCACAGTATGTCTTGGACATTTGTCACACGTTCCTTTCCTATGCTTATTTTTAATATAATAAATCAAATTTTAATCCATCATCATTATGAGTACAGAAAATTTTATGATTGCAGAAGTTCAGTCAATTTTATATCTACTACTTTTGATCTGAGTATTTATTTTTGATGCCAACATCTCTTTCAAAAAACTAAATTAAGAAATTTTTAAGAGGTGTGCTTGGCTTACTTTTCTTCCCTGCCAAAAAGCCCAATGCTATTACACTTTCTAAATGTATTTGAATTATAAATGAAGTTACTTCTTATTTGCAAATACGACAATCAAAAAAATTCAAAGCTCAAATGTTTCCAAACTTTTGCTTGCCTTGAAAGGTTGAAGAACATAGAAACTTTGGGTCAATTTCGGAAGAAAACCCAAAACAAGCAACATTCTTCTTTGATGCAAGAGATTCCTTTGGCTGAAATAAGATTTGTACATTCCAATGCCCCTGCTTTTTACATCTCAGTGTATAACAGGAGTTATTATTGTGATTAAGATTTTAATCAGTGATGAGTTTATGTTCCATGACACTTTGTCTTTAGAGACAATAACTAAAAGTTCTTGAAAACTTTCTCACCTCAGAATACTAAACTTTTGATCTTGGAAAATAAAAGTATTGTGGCTTCTTGTAAAAATTGTGATGTTTATACTACTCATAGGTAAAGGCCGTAACATGAAGAAAGCTGGGTTTCTCCTGGATTAAAAGATTCACTACTTTCCTGCAGGTATTGAATCCCCAAATACATATTTTCTATGCAAATGGCATGGGAAAATCAACATATGCACTCGATAATAATCACTAATGAGGAACTTAATTGTTGAGAAAGATCTGTAGCAGTCTCTAGAGGCTGTGCTCTGTTCAGCATATTTTATGTCATTTAAAGGGGGACCATAGCTGTATCAGGCACCTTGGGTAAAGCAGAGATAATAGCAACACCTGTAAAAAACTCCATTTGGACTGTGTTTGTTTTGTTGTTTGTATACTTGCTTTTTCCTGGCACTAGTACAGCTAGGATTGTGATCACACTGGGGTTTAACTTCATAAACAACACAAAAATTTAGGCTTTCCAAAGAACACTTCTCAAAATGGAGTGGCCCAGCTCCCAGTTCTCCACTCTGAGGGAAAAACAAACAACATTCCCTCATTCCCAAAACCATTACAGTCTTATTCAGAAACACACAGAAAAACAAACAAAGCAACAAAAATGTGCACATTTCTTTTCTGTCTAGTGTGTTTTGAAGTTATTTTGATATGTATGATGTATGTAATTCATAATGGATCTGGTACACAAAAATCCTTATGGACAGTATTCAATACATTTAAATAAGACTCCATGGTACTGTTATGAGTAGAGTTGATGCACCTAAGTGGTGCTAAAACTCAGTATGTAGACCACATATTGATTAGAAGTATTTATTCTGACTTGGATATAAATATATTTTTCCCCCATCAAACTTCCTGTAATATTTGAATTCCATAAACAATTCTGTCACCAAATTTTATTGCCATGAATTTTCATTAAAGGAGAGTTTTACAATAAGATATTTAATACTCTTGAAAAGTGTTATAATTAGTTAAATTAATTTTACAGTAAAAACTGATTATGAAAATCACACTTATTCTGCTCAGGAAACAGAACATCATGAGATTTCCTATGTGATCAAATACCATTAAATAACTCATGTCAGATTTCAATGATATATGAAACAATTTCATAGCTTTAAATATTGTGCAAATATCATATTGTTCTTCTCACCAAAAAAAA
>VWZU01008024.1:194860-210790 GCA_013397095.1 Sterrhoptilus dennistouni
AAAAAAACCAAAAAAACTCCAAGCAAACAAAAAAACCCAAACAGAACCCCAAAGAAACTCCCCAAAAAAACCCCCAAAACCAAAACCAAACCAAACCAACAAACAAACAAACAAAACAACAAAAAACAAACAAAAAAAATCCCCAAAAAACAAGAGAAGAAAGAAGACAAAAATCACTTTAGATAATATTTTCCAGGCTATGGAAGCATACACTCAAAGGTACATATACTTTTCTTTCATATGTCTTAACTCCCTTTTGAACCTAATGAATACATTTCCAGTAATGTGTTTCTCATATGTCCAAGGCATCCCATAGATGAATGATAGATTCTAGCATATTACAAAGACACAGTATGACAGAAATTTCAGAAATTCACCCAGATCAGCAAGGCTTGTCTCTTTCACGACTCCCTAAAATAGCTTGTTCTTGTGCAGCAACCTTGCTAAGAAGGCGATTCTAAATACTTCTAGAGGATCAAGCCCCAACATACTTCTCTGTTTAAAACTAACATCTTCAGCAGGTAATAGGGGCACACAATAGCAGCTTTCCCTTGTTAGCTTTGCTCATGGCTGTCACAGTTAGGAGGAAGTTTTGGAAAACTGACAGAAATAGTTTTGCTCCTCATTCTGTTTCTGAAGTAATACTTAAGCCATACTTAAGCCATTTTCAAAAAAAAAAAAAAAAAAAAAAGGACAGGGGCCTTGTGATAATTCTCTGTAAACGCAGAAAATCAGTACACTGAACACCAACTGTACTCACAAAGGAAGTGTCACTCACTAGGCATCCACTTTGAAACGTGAGCGCTGACTTTGAAACCTGAGCATACACTTTAACACCTCAATCAATTCAACACTCATCTAGCTTTAAGAATATGTGACAAGAAAAATATCTTTCAGCACCATAATTATGTTGTGTAACTATTATATCAAAATGTAATAGTCATACAGATGGGAAGTGATGAGCATGAAATAAGGAATAGATATTATTCTAATTACAATGAAAAGAAATTCTAATAAATAAGAAACCTTTAAAATTAAAATAATTTCTGGATTGAAATTCTTCCTAATATTCCCTGGATACTGGATCATTGCTGGACTCATCGTAGACTTAATTGAATGGCTTGGTTTGAAAGGAACATTGAAGACAATCTGGTTTTAACTCTTCTACCATGGACAGGGACACTTTTCACTACACCAGGGTGCTCAGAGCCCTATCCAGCCTGGCCTTGAACACTTCCAGGGATGGGACATCCAAAGCTTCAATGGACATCCTGTGCCAGTGCCTCCTGATACCTTGTCTAAGCTTATTCTCTCTCTGTCTAAAAATGTCCCCCCTTCTGATATCATTATCTGCCCTTGTAAAAAGTTGTTCTCCATCTTTTAATAAGTCCTTTTTACGCACTGAAAGGCTGCAAATAAGGTCTCTCTAGAGCCTTCTCTTTTCCAGGTTGACAACCTGAGCTCTTTCACATTGTCTTCATCAGTGAGGTGTTCTAGACCTCTGATTGCCTTCATGGCTCTCCTCTGGACCCACTCTACCATGTCCACATCATTCTTGTAATGAGGACTCCAGACCTGGACACAGCACTCCAAGTGGAGCTTCCCAAGGGCAGAGTAGATGAGGATAATCACCTCCCTTGACCTGTGGGGTGCAACTCTTTTCATGTTGCCCAAGATGCAGTTGGCTTTCTAGGCTGTGAGTGCACACTGACTGTTCATGTCCAACTTTTCACCCACCAGAACCTCCATGTCCTTCTCCTCAGGGGTGCTCTCACTGAGCTCTTCTTCTAGTCAGTTTTCATGCCTGGGATTGCCCTGACCCAGTTGCAGACCTTGCACGTGGACTTCTTGAGCTACATTAGGTTCATATGGTCCCACTTCTCAAGCCCATAAATGCCACAATGAACAGGATCTAGATTATACTAGATATGTAAAAAATCTAATTTAAAAAGGTACAGTTGGTCAGATGTCAGCCATCTTAAGAGAAACCAGTTATCATGTCCTTATCTTGTTTCATTTAAAATCTGAGTTTCCTGAGGACACAAAACTTTTGCAATCCTTTTAATTTAATAGTCTCCAGTAATTTTTATCCCTTATCCAATATCAGGCAAATCTAACAGAAGGATGGAGACCTAAAACACATTATGATTCTACAGGCCTCTTAGCAATTACTGGGTGAATAAAAGTGAAAGACCTGCTAAAAAACAATCAGATAAAATTTTGCTTTCCTCATCAAATTTGGCAGGAGCCAAGTTGTAAAGAGAAGACAGATAGCCCTGGACTAGACACCAGGTAGGACAGGAGGGGCTGCAGCACATGGCAGTGGGGAGTGCGAGGGTGCTGACAGTTCATCACAGGAAATCATGACAGTCCTCATGACAGGAAATCATGAGAGCTGGTTGTACTACATGGAACTGGGTATTCAGAAAAGACCACACTGGAGTATAAATTTTAAAAGAAAATAAGTAGCAGATACTTTTCCACTTACCTAGCTAATGAGTTACATTAACAAGGCCAGATAGTGGATACCTCACTACCACTGATGAGAGTTAATGTCTCCTTCTGGGATGTGAGTTTACTTTTTCAGAACTAACAGGAGCATCTTCATACTGCATTCCTATTTAAACATGGCTGTGCACTTTTCATACAATGATATTGTAAAAAGAGAGGCCAAACTAATTATGCATATACATAATTTCACATTATGTTTACTATCGCGCTGAAACTATCAAGCCTCAAAAATCGAGCTTTATAAGAAGTGTTTTAAGTTATGAGTTGTATTTAAATTCTGCTTTATCCTAAGGAACTGAGCTAGATGTATCAAAACCCAAAGCTACAAATCAGAATCTAGACACAGCAACTACACACTTCTACACACTGGCCACAATGTAATCATTACAACTTGATGTACAAAGAATACCAACAGAATCCTCTGCCTAGTGTGATGATCTTGATGCTATCAGAATCTCTTCATACTAAACAAAGCAAAACACAGAGAATTTATTCATCTTAAGCAACACCAGAAAGAATTATTGAAAGAAAAGTACACAGAATATTCTGGTATAGCTCAAGGCTGATAACAGTGCCATTAGAAGATAGAATATCTTCTATCAAATTTTGAAATAAATTTATGACTATGAAATTAGGGCCCTCAGTCATCAACTACATGGATCTATCAGTGGTAAAACTAACAAGAACTGAGAGATGCAAAAATCTTCCCATGCAGAGTGCTGTCAGCTTACATTAAATAGACAGTTCATTTATTACTTGTCTCTTGGAAGAAAGGAAATTAATGATTATGAGAAAAAAGAAATCAGTATTATACAAGGCACACAGGATGTAACTGATAAGCAAAAAATATGTGAGGTTTCAGGCTATTCTCCTGCTGAATTCACAACCTTTTTCCTACTTTTGAGACATATTACTGTTTTGCAAGCAGAATTTTTCAGCTATGTTTCCTATACCAGAAATTAGACTGATAAAATTATGCAGTCCCATTTAATATTATTCCTCCTAGATTTTTTTATGTTTTGGAAAACTGTTGCTTTTCTGTTAGGACTTCCTTTGAAAGAAAGTCAGCTCTATTTAGAACAAATACAGAGAGAACCACAATAAACCCTTTGAAGCAGATATATTTACAGCCTTTATTTCTAAGTTTTAAGTAGGGGTTTAAAGTGTTTATTTAAGGGGAAAAATCCTGCATATCTTTCTGCACTTTGCACGTCTAATGCACGCTGATCTACTAAAGCCAGAAAGGTACCATCTTTTAAATATATTCAACAAAGTATATTTTTAAAGAAAACAAATAATAACAGCATCAATCAGATGTACTTCCCAGCACGTACTTAAGTAAGGTACTCATACAGTTAGATTCAAAACTCACAAGTATGGTAACGGAGAAAAAGAAACTAACCAAAAGAAAGTCTGTGGTTTAGCTGAGGCTCAGCCTGTCCCAAGGGTTATACACTCGATATAGGCAGTTTTGGTTAGCACTTCCCTTGAATTCAATTCTGAATGTGACAAGCCCCAGTAAGTCTCATTTAGCATTCCGTCTAATAAGGAAATTGAAGAGAAATTTGGCTGAAAATCATGGCACACAAAGGAAACAGGAAAAATGAACAAAAGTTATTTCTTTTAGTGTAAGACTTGTGTATATAGTTCTCATGATGGTAAAACAACCTTTTTTAGACCAACTGCATTTTCATTCTCTATTACTAACACATAGCTACTGTTCTTTTGCAAGGGGTTTAAAATATATTTCTTGGAAAGGAGTAAAGAAATAATGTCACTCAACTGTGTATAGGAATCTTCTGTAAGGAAAGAAAGCAAATGTTTGTATTCTAGAAGACTTGTTCTAGAAATAATATTTTATGTTAAAAAGAATAAATAGTAAAATACAATTTTATTCTGCCTTAATAATTTTTCATTAAATGTGAAATGTTTTGTGATTTTCAATGATATTAGAATCCCTTAAAACGTATAAATTATACCACAAACACTTTATATCTTTTGATTTCTGAAAAAATATTAATGCAGATAAATGTATATGTCAATGTGCATTTCTGCCTGCCAATCATTTTGCTAACTAAACCCTGCCATTCAAAATAAAAGAGGCCAGTTCTTGAAACCTGATAGGTAGGGATCCATTCCTGAATCCATTGAATTTGCAGGAAACTTAGGATGTTCTTTCTTTTTAATTTAGCTCTTATTCAAAGAGAAACCTTACCTATTTCTTTTCTAATACTTATGAAATATTAAATAGAATGATGGATGCAATGAAAAAATTGTGGAACATAAACCCAAAAATACTCAATTAGGGTGTGTTTCAAAAGCTTTATGTTTTCAAGTCTTTGTGAGGCACAGAAAAGACACTCATTTCTACAACACACTTAATAAGCCCATTTACTGTTTGGCCAGATTTTATATAATGTGTATTGCCAGGGTGCTTTGTTTCCCTTGGAGCCTTGTGATCTATACTATTGTTTATAAATCTTTTAATCCAAACAGCTTAAGGCATTTCCTGGTGGATGTACCTATGAGTACCAGTCCATTATGTTCTACAACAGCTCACAAAATATTTGAGACCAGATTACAATATTCTTGTTGGACTTGAGCCAATATGTAGAGAAAATGCATTCATCTTCCAGAATATTTTTAAATAAATTGTTGATTGAATTCAGAATTCCTGCAAGATCCCAGCTATTGTGTCAGATCAATCTGTGCCCAATGAGCTGGATAGAAATTAACTTCCTATTAGTTGTCACATTAAGATATTCTATTCTATTATTTACTCTTGATATATTCATGTGATAATATTGTTTGAAATCAATATCAACAATTCATTTAACTATGATAAAGTCAGACTCCACCATTGCTCAACAATATCTTAGATTTTGACCACCTGAAATTTAATAATTTATTTTAAAAGTTTAGTTGGTATAGAGAAAGCAGAAGAACAAAAATTGATGGATGCATATGGAAGCTGGCAAAGGCATGTTGGATGAAATATTTTAATGAATAGCCTTTTGCTGTTATCTACCATAGGAACATCAGAATTCCCTTGTGGAATCAAAATCACATGGTTATTTAAATTGCATTTAGCAAGGGCTGGAGAATAACTTACATATGAGAACAGTGTACTTTTGTCACCCATCTCAATATTATTCAACAGTTAGACTGAAAGAAATTTTTACTGGTTTCAGTATTTTAGTTATGCCATCTCTGTGCTTTATCTGGAAATACTGGAAAATTAAAAAATATTGGTAAATCCAAATGGTTTCCAAGCTGCTTTCCCCCCATTAATCTGACTACTAAATGCATTTCACTAACAGCTTCTTACTTCACTGAAAATCAACGTGATTTTCAAATCAGTTATACGTTGAAATTGTACATACTCTGAGGAAACCTGGGTGGATTGTCGTTGACATCTGTGAGTGTGATATTTACAGTTGTTGACCCTGACAGCCCTCCGACCTGCCCAGCCATATCTTTGGCTTGAATGACAACGGAATAATGCTCTCTGGCTTCCCTGTCCATGTTGTGCAAGGCAGTCCTGATGACTCCTGTGAGGGAA
This sequence comes from Sterrhoptilus dennistouni, assembly GCA_013397095.1. Classification (NCBI taxonomy): domain Eukaryota; kingdom Metazoa; phylum Chordata; class Aves; order Passeriformes; family Zosteropidae; genus Sterrhoptilus; species Sterrhoptilus dennistouni. The sequence continues at coordinate 200,934 of VWZU01008024.1, forward strand.
AGAAAACAAACAGAAGATCAGCATTAGCTTGTTCCAGCAAGAGCAAAGGCTGGGCATAACCTTTCTTTAAAGGACAGGTGGAGCTAAGTTGTTTTCAGTGGTTTCTGCCATATATATACATATATAAAATACAATTCCAGATGCCGCTAGACAATAAACCTGCTGCATAATATGAATAAATAAAATAATATTCATTAAATCAATTGCTATATTATCAAATAATTAACCCAGCTTATAACATTTCTGACCCAAAGTTACATTGCCAAAATAACAGTGTTTTCTCATGCAACTCTTTAAATACCTACTTAATCTAAAAACTAATGAATTGGAACTCTTACCCAAGGAATAAGACACAAAGTGTTTTCTAGCAAAAGGTAATTTCTTAATTAATGTATCATGTATCTCTTAAAATGACTCAAAAGCTGGATTTTCCTATTTGATAAATCTCAAAAAAAAGTACCTTTGGTTTTGATATATGTGAATCGTGTAGATTTTTGTTTATGTTTGACTTAATTAATAATTGTAAAGTAAAAGGTAAGATTTTTATTGTTATTAATGTCTTAGAGAGAGAAAACCAAAACTGAATTATCCTAAAGTTCTATTATTTTTATCTATCATCATCAGAATTTTTTTTACATTTAGTTACCTATACATGTAGAAGCAAAGATTAAAATAAAAGTAGGGACAGACAACTCTGTGGGCACAGCTTCAATTAGGAGACATTTCTCAACAATAATGATACCCATAAATTAAACCCTGATAATTTTTTTGATCACAGAGTGACAGAAAAATCATGGAATTCAGTAAAGAGAAATGTCAAGCACAGTGGTAGGGAACCAGCACATGCTGTGGACCAACTAGCTGGGAAGGAGCTTTTCAGAAAAGAATCTGGTGTGGTCCTCGAGTTGAACATGAGCTAGCACTGTATCTTTGCAGCAAACAAGGACAAGATCTTCCCAGGCTGCATCATGAAATGCATTACCAGAAGGCTGAGGGAAGGGATCCTTCTCCTCTGTTCATCTAATGAGGAGTTCTGGGTCCAGTTCTAAGCACACCAGTACATAAAAGATATTAATAGACTGGAGTGAGATTCATATAAATAAATATATGATATATGTAAAATGCCCAATTTATTAACATTACATTTTTAAAGAACTAAAATTTTAGCTTAACTTCTATTGGAATCTGAAGTGAGCTCTTGCTGTAACCACTAAGTAAATATACCATAGCATCATCACATGTTGCTTCTGGGTAAATTTTAATCATATGACAATTACTAATGCAAAGAATCTTAAGAAGTAGAGCCTTACTCTTGAAGAAATTTTTACATAAGGCACAATTCTCAAGCTATTTTGATTCCCACAGTTTCAGATGATGTAAAAAGTATCTTCCAGAGCATTATTTTTCTTGCATTTTAAAATTACTTTCTTTGCTTTTCTTCAATAAAACCATTTAGCCATTACTACATACAAAATGGAATACGAAGCTTATACTATTGTTTCCATTTTGTTCTGAAAGCAAATCAAACAAAAATAAGGAGATCTATCCAGAAAGAATTTTTTTTAAGTATCCATGAAATTTTAGAATTATTTTAATACAGTTTTGCACTGTAAGTTACTTTCCATCACAAGGACAAACTGGCTAAAAATAGTGTACCAGTCTGGTTTAGTTTATCAGTGCTTTTTTCCTTAAAATGATATAGTTTGAAACAGATCCTTTTTTTGGAAATTGAAACACGAAATATTGAAAATAACCACAACTTGTGCACACTATAAATTTAGAAGAGAAAATTTACAGTCATTTAGATAAAAGGAACTCCTATAATTTAAATACGCATTTTCATCAAAATAAATATGGTTCACAAAATCTGGTACTACTGTTCTTCAAATTCATTTTACTGATAAATAGGAATATGGAAATGTACTAGAACTGAGAATGTCCTGCTTTGACTTTTCAAATTAATTGTTTTATGTTTTTTAACATTGAAACTAAATGTATCAAGCTTAGGCATATGCATGTAAGAAGTATGGGATTTTTTAAAAGAACCTTCCATTTCAACTTGCAACAGACCAAATGTAACACAGTAGAACTGTCTTCTACACTATCCTCTCTAGCATTAGCCACTTGCATTTTTAAATTAATTTAAACAGACAGAAATTCTCCTGATTTATGCTTACTTTCCACTTTGTTTGCTTCAAGGGGTATGATACTGAATCATGGCTTGCAGATAGTTAATAAGGATTTGTGGATGACTAATCATGACTAATCATTTAATCTCTCTCACTTGCAGCAGATTCCTCTTCTCTGAAAACTGAGACAATGAAATTGGGCATGTTCCTAATTTCAAAACATTGTAGGCAAAGTTTAGAATAGAAAACTAGTTTTAAATTTTTGATAGGCTAAAATCAGAAGGTGAGAGAAGATTTAGTTCCCTTTTTTTTCCTGGGTTTCATATACATTTATACATCCTGAAATTATATCATCAGTATGAGGTATGTAATTACTGTGAGGATCCTGATGCAGGATCACTAGCAGCTCCACCAACTGTCCTGGCAGTGGAGCACTAAAATCTGTCAGTTTTAATCTCAAGTTTCACTATTGAACCCAAATGTGTAAGGAGAACTTAGCTGCCTTTTTCACTAAGGTAATCTTAAATGCTCCAGCAGTTTCTTTTGAAGTAGGAATTGCCCCCCAAGTATTTTCTGTATGCTTGGGAAGGGTTCCTGTACTTCCCAGAAGAAGACAGGAAGTTAATCTTAAGAAAGATATTTCCCTGACTAAAACAGTTACCAAAGAAAAAAAAAAAAAAAACTTAAAAAGAAAGCTGTCACAGGTTTTTTAAATTTAAATACAGCCCTAATTTTGTCTCATATTTTTTAGGCAACACTGTGACCCTGTTAAACAAGTACTTTCAGCTATGCCTTCAGTATTTATCCATCTTTAGTAAGAAAGGAAAAGAAGAAAATTAAAAACACTAGATGTAGACGTCATTACAGGTACACCCCATACTGTTTCTGGTATTAAGTAAAGAATTTTTACAGAAGTTTGACTGCTATGTCAAAAATAAAATACAACATATGGAAGGGTAAATCTATTGGAATGGAGCTGAGAAGAACACACAGTTTGGACCTCTCCCCTCACAAATAGTCATACTTATTTCCATCTTAAAATTATGAGAGGTGTTTTTTTCCCACATGGAAGGCTTTCTCAAAACATACATTTTCTTCTAACTTCTTTTCTAAGTTTATTCACCTCTAAAGCACACCAGTTTTGCTAGGGTTTTTTTTAATTTTAATTTTGTGTGTCTGTATGATGATTTTGACAAATTTGAAAAGTACATTTTCCAATTCGAATTTATATTTCTTGACCATGTATGGTGAGAAACCTAATAACCTTACAATTAAGATTTTTATACCACCTTTTTAATTGCAACCTTTTTATTTTTTAAATGGAATACATGACATTGATGACTGATCTGGAATTGACTAATAAACTCACAGCATTTTTCTCTAATGACATTTCCAAATTAATGAGACCAGAATTACTGTAGAACCATAGAATCTCTTAATGTGAATAGGGCCAATAAGGATCAAGTCCTACCCCCTGCTACCCACAGGACTAACTAAAACTATACAATATGTCTTAAAAGTAATTTTATATATAATGCTATTAAATTTGATCATGCTTTTCATGATCTTGCCCATAACCACATAAGTTTCTTTCTCTGTACTGACAGTTCTTCACAACTTTTTGCAATTAAGAAATTTCTTCATGATTGTCCTGCATTTATCCTTAAAATATCAGATAAAACTGAGAAAAAAGAACACTGAGATGAAAGATTGATATATCTACTATTATGGATAACTCCTTTTCTTTCCTTTTCCCCAATACCTCTGGATTTGAGAAAGCCCTGAAAATAACTTTACTTTTGGCAAGTTTTACTTCCCTCTCAGGCTCTCTGAATTCATTCCTGTTACTGAATTGCAGTCAATACCTTTTTTTTAACCAAATTTTCTTAAAGATGCTTCTATGCTCTGAAGCATCTGACAGCGTGTTATGTTGTCTTTTTTAGCATTCTGTGAAGAACTATTTAACTTACATTAAAAAAAGCTACAACAGAAGGATCAACTGTAACTGAGACTGTAAAAATCAAAACTTTTTAGTTCAAGTGCAGACAAATAATAAGGAAATATCTGCCACAGTCAGGTGCATAACTACGCATTTACTGAAGTATTTTACTATGTACTTACCTATTAGTCAAATTAATAAATTTGAAAGAATTTATCTTATTACTTCCACAAAATAAGAACTCATTTAGATTCAGAAACTACTGCAGAATTTTAGTCATCTTTATTTTACAGCCTACTCCTGAATGATATCTGAACTGCCCTGGATAAAAAGGCTCTATTTTAATATTTTGAACTCAGGAGTTTTCTATCTAGTGGGGAAAACAAAAAGAAAACAATGACACAACTCCACCTTAATGGCAAACTATTTTGTCATGGGGAAGTAAGTATTTTTTTTGATTGGAAAATTTCCATTCGGTTGTTGGAACATGAGCCTGGTCACTAGAAGTTTAATGAAGGGTCTGTAGGTCACATCTGATCCCTCATATTCTAGTTTCTTATATATATGTCTTGCCATGATCATAGGCAATTATGACTCAAATGTAATTCTAAATATCTCTTTAATAGCTAACTAAATGTGGGAGTTTACAATTTACTGAGGGATTTGAAGTGTTGCAGGTGGTAATTTCATTAATATTATTCTTTCTTTTGGAATAAAAGCACTATTTTTATCCCTGCTTTTTCTAGGGTATGAATTTATCCTATTTTATTGTAACTTAATATTCTGAACATATTGTATATATTAAAACACAGTTCAAATTCTAATATTATTTTACCTTGAAAGAGAAACACATTTTTTCCATTTAAAGACAGATACTGAAAAAGTCAGCAAACTTTTTTTTTTCCACAAAATTTCAAAATAAATTACAATTTAGAACTCTCAAAAGATGTTGACTTGGATTTGTGATTTAGTTCAAAATATAACTGTAATGGTCTTACTCCACATTCTGAATTCTTGTATAACAATCATGGTTTTTAATCTAGCCCTTTGACTCATATCTGCTTTATATAACTAACACTTTGCTCCTTTACAGAGACATACCTACACACTTCAGGGATGAAAGTCATAGCACTATAGAAATGACAATTAGTGGTCAATTTTCTTCTCTGGTCACAACTATAGTACCGAAAGACAGTATATCCTTTCTTAAATAAAATTAGGATTGAAATGAAATACATGCATTCAACATTTAAAGACAACAGATAAAAAATAAAAAGTACTGAAAAAATAAGAATGCTTTAAAAGGCAAATAGTAAATATTTTCAAGAAATAAGCAATAATAGCATCCATTTGGTATTAAAAGAAGGGGTGGATTGACCAGACTGATTGTACTACACTGAATACCCCAGAAGAAAAAAATCTTTTTAAAATAACTATTAGTAAAAGTAGCCTTTTCTAAAATCTTTATGAGTGACAGATAGAAATTACAAAATGAAAAAAAGCATTTTGCTGATACTTCCTCAATTAATGAATCTGAAGGAATTTTCTCTAACTGAGGGGAAAATACACCAGTTTATGTGGCAATTCCATGGATACCAAATATAATCACAGCACCTCCCAGTTTTCATAATGGGACAATCAAATTAATTAAATTAAATATTTTCTGCCATGACACCTCCAGAAAGAAGACAATAAACTAATGTGCAATATGCAAGTGCTGTAATCCAAGGGATATCTATTATAGAAGTATTCATTCAAGAATTTTGCCAATTGTTGTCTTTTGTTTACTTTTAATCCACACAGAAAAAAGTTGAATAGAATTGGTCTTACACTGATAACTGTAGAGCCCTGGAGGAATCTCTTCTTGTCATGACAATTCTGCCTTGATGATAACTTTCTTCCTATTTCGCAGGTAGACAGTTCACAGCCATTTAATATGTGCTTTGTTGCTACTACTAATTGCTATTTATTTAACTAGAATTGCATGTGTCATGGCAATTATCTTTTTCAATATAACCTACCATTTCATAAAACAAAGAAATCAGATTTGTTTAGCATGGCCTATTTTCCAGAAAAAACACATGGAAAGGAATTATTGCTATTCCTATTTCTTAATTGGCTAAATTCTTTCTACCTTCTCCATTTTTCTTTTTTTTACTCTTTGCCGAAATTTGCCAGCCTCATTGCAAATTGCTTTTGCTTGGCCTTTCAGAAAACTGGCACACATTTCACTGCTGCAAACTTGATTATCTATTTTACTCAGGGAGAATCTACTACCCTTTCTAGATTTGTGACTGGACAACAATTACAGTTCCCCCATTAACCTAATTCTGTTCCTAAAAGAGTCAACAATTCAGGGTTAAGAAAAGTGGAAATTCTGCCTTTTTATTTCCATGTCCAGATTATGAAGACTTCAAAAAAGCATTAATTCCTCAGAAACTATTTATCAATATGTTAAGTCCTGAAAATGTTCAAGTAGTTTCTTTTGAAGTACAAATTGCACATAAGTTCCTATGATTTTTCAGACATAAAAATATAGTTAAGCATTCTTTCAAGCAAATCTCCTACCTGAGTGGTTTTGACCTCATCTAAAATTGTTTTTCTATTTTTGAGCACACATTATTTCCTTACAAAATTGTTGGAGATGTCGTATAGAGAAGTAGAAGAAAGCCTTAAAGACAGACTTAGAATAAAAACATTCCTGTGTCTTGGCAACCTGCCAAAAATATTAATTTTCTTCATAATTGTGCAGGATTAAATGATTCAATTTTGATAGAAGACATCATGGTACTTTTGCACATAATTAGGAGTTCTTTGGAATTGGAACCTGAATTACTGACATTTCTATAGTTCCGAAGAAACATGTGACTAGGAGCCAAAAGAGATAAATGGTCAGATCCTCCACTTTGACCAATATAGTGCTAAAAACTCTGATGCATTCCTGTTAATGTAGTAGGCATGTGTCTCAGATAAAGCCCACAGAAGTATGATGATAATGCTCTGTTGAAAATGTATTTTTCAAGAATTCAATTAAAAATGTATTTAAAAAGCAAAGAAGAATCTGTACCCCAAGGGAGGGGGAAGAGAATAATTGTTTTCTCAAAGATGGTAACAAGTGATGGCTGGTTGTATAATGGAATGAAATGTTAGGCCAAGATAGCTGTGGAACCTACCTAGATACAGATATATGTAACTAACATATATCTTAATGCCATTTAGATGTTGAGGCACAAGTGTACTTGTCAGATATGCAAGCACAGGAACCAAACAACTGATATAATTGTGGAGGCAAGGGCAAAGAAGGCTGGAAGAGATTAAGTTACTCATTAAGCGCGATTTCTTCAGATATAAACTTCTTATAGGTGTATTTAATCCTTTGCAAGGGGGAAACAACCTAATGACACGTGACGAACAAAACAATTAAGTAAAAAGGGGATGGATTCAGTAAACTCTGAACATAGCAGATGGGAATTAAGTACGAGTCCTCTCAAAGGAAATCACATTTGACAAGAAGGAGTGTAAAACAACATGAAAACTAAATACTTATATTCACAAGCTTGGTAATCCTGCTCTCTTAAAATAGAATAAACTGCTAATATTGAACATTTCTTCTTGCAATGTCACATACCTTCTGGCCTACACAAACATATATTTAACTTAGAACTTGAATGAAAATGACAAAGGAAGACACATATGAAGGTTAAAGCTGATAATATTCCAGTAATAATCCAAAGCTCCTTATTACTTCCCTCACAATGAAAGAAAATAAAGATGGAGCCACAGACTTTACTTCATAATTCCTATCTACTATTAGTAAATTAATTTGCTTTTATGCAAATAATTTTTTTGTCTTTATAAGTACATAATAATATATCTAAATAATTGAGATAATTAATATAGTTGCCCATTATTTTGAATAATAGTTTGGCTTCTTTTCAAAGCAGATCACCTTGATAAGAGGCCAAGAAGAGAGACAATGTCTATAGGCATAAATCCTCCTTTTCTATATAGGTTGAAAGTGGTGTCCAGCTAATAAAAAACCCCCTGAATTTAACATACAGTCCTGAAAACATTCCACATCTGGACAAAATTTCATCTATTAAATAATTTAATTACAACTGACTGACAAGGTCAAGACATATAATTCAGATTATCTGTTAGTAAGAAAACCAGCTTAGCCAACACCTCAAGCATTTGCACATTGGTTTTGCTCTTTTCTCTCTGTGATACTCACTCCTTACTCCCACAAGCATTCTACAGAATGGCAGTGCTTCATTGACCCTTACCTAATGTGTTAAGAATGTTAGAGAAATATGGTATAGCATATAATTTTTATAAGTCACTTAGGGTACAACCTTACTGAACACTTCAATACGCTTATCTGCAAAATGTGAATGAAATACATTGAGACTGGTGTCAATATGCAAATGTGAATAATTTTTTCCATCTATCTCACGTACCTGGATTACAAGGAAAACAATTCTGTTAATGTCATATGACAGTGGCCATGAAAGCTAATACTTTTTTAAAGAAAAACTATTAAATTCAACAACCAGCAGAATACCATCAATGAAAAAACAGTTCTTAGTTGTGGAAACTGCTTTAGTGCTAGATTTAGTGTATCAGAGTGTAAATATGTATATGTGTGTATATGATACAACAACTACCTTAAAATAAGAGTAATTAGTTTTCTTAGAGGTCCTTGAAAGAAAAATTCTAGAAAAAATATTATCATAATGTTCTCTTGAAAAGCAAAATTAATGATCAAAAATTTATAAATTCTTTGAAACTTCTGCACTTGTATAAAAATCCAAATCTATTAATACAATTAAAAATATTAGTTCAAACTCTGCATAAGAGAAAAGTATCTAAGAACTTCACTCTGGAAAAACAGAAGGCTGACTAAAGAACCATGGCAGATAACAAACAGATATTTTTGAACACTGCAAATGTGTCCACGTTAGCTTTAGGTAAACCACAATTTTCAGAATTTTCTTATGGATGCAAAAATGATGGTGATATATAAATAAAATCTAAAGGAATCTTATCATATAGAATCTGAAAAATGCTCACAAGTGTTATTTTCTTTCTTAGACCCAACATCCACAAAATCTTTGGCATTAGGTGACCTAATAGGTAGCTATTGACTTCTGTTGAAATCCAATCAGGAATTATTGACCTGAAAGTCAGATAGATCTAGTCAGAGAAAAGATAAATCTCTACCTGGAAGTATAATAAATCCTAAAGTTGCCTGAAAACAGCAGTCTTTGTTGTTCATTTGTTACAGTACAGTGCTATCAAGAAAATTATTACTGTATTATTGAATTACTGCTGTAACTTGTTGCAAAGAGGCACTCTCACACTACAATAAATTAAAAAGAACTTCACAATAAGGTCACACAAAACAAAAAACGATACAACAATTTTATACAGCTGTTTCTAATTTGAGTGAATACATTATTCAACAGAGTTCTCAATGTCTGCTCTACATATTAACATTGAACACATCTTGACTTGAAACAACCATTGTCTGCATTTGAAATTATTCTGAATTTAGAGAAATTAAAAAATTGAAAATTCTAGCTCTGACTCTAAAAAACTCTAACTGGAGCAAGACTTACTTAGGAATAACTGCATACATTTCGTTATTTGTCCTGGAAAAGTAATGACTTTGTCACCCAGAGTGAGAGAAGTTATACAATTTCATAAATCAAATCACGAGTACAATAATTTCAAGCACCTATATTACAAACTTCCATGCTGGGTTCTGTTAAAAAAAAAAAAGAAAA
>VWZU01008024.1:210801-294468 GCA_013397095.1 Sterrhoptilus dennistouni
AAAAAAAAAAAAAAAAAAAAGGGAAAAATTTTCTTCTTTCCTTTTCTTCTTCCTACTTACCATTCTCATTTAAAATTACTGAAAACTGCAACAGTCATTGTTTTGTACCTTCAGGTTTTTAATTTTCCCTATGAGAAAACAACAAAACCTACCAACTTAAGACTCAACTTACTTGCTCAGTCATCAATAAGCCTAATAAACAAAGTGCAAGAAAACAGATCAATAGCAATGTCAGAGAGGTTTTTTTCCCTTTGTTGGGGTTCTATCTTGTACAAATTCTTGCCTTCTGAGGACCTGGAATGACTTAAAAGAGTGGGCCTCAATATCCTCAGTGTGTTCTTTCTAAAGCACATAAAATTTTTCAAAATTATTTTTGATTTCTCCACTTCATTAAAAAAATTCACAATAGGACAATGCAGATAATAGGCCTACCTTGATTTACAGTTTGGTACAAAAGGTCAATGATTCCTCTAAGTGCATGTTCTAAATAATGACATGAAGATTCATTGAAACTTATTCAAATGTACTTGTAAACCGATCATTAGGAAATAAACTTTCAATAACAAACAGGAAAGCCGTCTTCCTTAACATGGCTGACCTTAAATTATACTATTACTGCAATTTTCAAATATAAATGAAAATAAGAAAAAAAATTGATTCCTTACTCTACTAACATATAGGAGGAATAAGATTATTTTTTAAAGTTCATAAGGAAGAAGGCTGATTATTTAAGATCCAACCACTCACTTTGTTTAACTACCTATTGTCAGGCTAAATTATTATTCATGGCCTAATTGTTCCTGAACACCACACCACAGGCTGTATAAAAATACCCTGTTTCTAATCATAATGACAAAATAATGACAAGGCATTCAGAGCAGTATACAAGATTTCATTCAGAATTCTTTTCAGCATTCTTCTTTAATTGAATGAAGCACAGAAACATTTTTACCCAGTGTTTTCTTTATATAAGTCTGTATAAGAAGTCCATCCTCTAAATTTAATCTACTATAACAAGCATTTCCCTGAATGTATTGCTTCATTTTCTGAATCTCTAAAATGACCTGAAATAATATGAAACAGCATACCTAAAGAAATTTACATGTATCTACATATTTGATATGTAATTAGAAGAAATTATCTCATGAACTAGGAAAAAACATAAAAATCCACGGTAGCAGGATGAATAGGGAGTCTCAAAACCAGGGTGGGCAGGAGTTATTCTAGTGCAGATATTCCAACTATTATCACCTGCCATGTTTGGAACTGTCAAATACTTTTCTTGTCCATCCTCCTTAAGACCTTCTTAAAGAACACACCCAATGAGGGTGAGCAGGACCTCATATTGTCAATCTTGATGCAGTATAAATCCAGATACTTCATATCAAGGTAATGAAGTTATGCTGATTGACACCAGTAAAGAATCTTATCTGTTATTTTTAGGCAAAAAGCTTCTTAGTACGATTAAGACTAAGTTGTCAATCCAGTAATCTAGTTGATGAGTTTTTCACTCTACAGGTGTTAATGGTGATGGAAGCTTTTAGGAGCAAGGTTGCTGTTACAGCTCCTGAGAATCTGGATAGTAATTATGTTCTGTTTATACCAACATGTTAATAAAATCAAAGGTGAAGAACAAATATATATTTGAATCAATGTTTTGAGGACAAGAACAGGATACAGAGACAGCATACCTATTTGGGCCATTTGCTTTCTCATAGGAACAGGCAATTAAATTAAAATCTCTCTACCTCTACTTCCCATCTTACATTTTAGACTCTCCAGAGTCTTACCATTTTGTCTTACTGGAGAAAGTTCAGCATGCAAGTGAAGCCCATTATCTGGTAGAGAGTCACAGTGACGCTCCAATACACAGCATGCAATAATTACAGAAAGAAACTTTGTGAGTTGTATACTTCTACCAATGAAAATCTCAGGGAGAAATTTAGAACTGCATCTTATGAGATAAGATTTAAGTAAACAGACAGAGTGAGTGTGAAATAAAATTCTGAATTTCTAAAACTCATCTTTTGTAAATTCAATCAAATATTGAAAATTAAATAGATCTAACTCAAGAGACAGCTACAAAGAACTATGTATTTCCTGGATCTAAGACAGTTATTTGGAAAAAATAGTTGTGGTAACTTTCAGGAAACTGAAAATTAAAAAGAAGCATGAGTATTTTAAGGAATTTCACATTTGCACAAATGCTATGGATATTTTTCTACTGTTTTTAAGCAGCTTTGCCTTTTCTGTAAGAAAACTTCTAATATGTAATTGTCCATGAAGTGAAAATGGTGTACTGTAGCCACTTCAGCATGAGTAGATGTTGCCCATTTGTGTCAACAATAGTTTCTTAATTTTGATTAGAAAATCTTATACTTGTAACATTATTTTTTAGTGACAAACATTTTCCTGTGTATGGGAAAATCTACAGCTTGACCTCAGACAATATACTGTCCTAATAAATTACTTTAAATACTTCCTAAGATATAACAAAAAAGTTGCATTCTGATTTGCAAGAGATAAAAAAGTAAACCTTAAAATTTTATTTTAACATGCACCAAACTTTCACATGGTGATCCATAACAGTAATACAGTATCACTCAGGGATTTTGTGAAATGTGTTACAGAAGTCATTTACAGAAAGAATGAAGAACAGACTTTTAGTACCCTGTTTTAAAGATTTCATTTGTCAAAGGAAAATGACACACTTATCCTCAGGATCTTAAGATAATTTAATGCCCTATACATGCATAGTTTAGAAAAGACATGGCTATATCGCTCTGCTTGTAACAAAATCTCTTTTTTAAGAACAAGATATCTGAGGCTTCTAAAAGTTGTCTCAGAACATTAAATCTTCTATTTTTGTTCTAATTCTGAAAAAAAATTAAAGCCCTAGCAAGATAATTTTCCTTACACAATAGCAAGATAATATAGATAATAGGTGCAACTTTCAACTCTAAATGCCTTAAAACAGTCATTTAAAAACACGGCCTGCAATTAAGTGTGCCCACTTGTCTCTGAGAAATCAGTCCTAACCCTGGACAATGAAATCTCAATTCACTTTTTTCACTCTTAGTTTTCTTGTATCAATAAAACTGATTTGCAGAAGAATAAAAAGGACTCAGTTTTTCTGCGTAAAGCAAGGGACAGTGATGAGATTAGGGGGAAAGAGGGGTTTGAGCATTTATTATCTCCTAGATAATTCTACTGCTTATTGACTTGAAAATTTATGACTGCCTAAGTGATATTGAAAAAATGGCAAAAAATGTCTTTTAAACAGTCCAATGTTGGTCTATTTTTATCAGTCAGTTCATCTTCCCTATCAGTGCCAGGTGAGAAACAAAACCAGGAATTCCCATTTCCCAGGAAATGAGTGCATGTCCACAACAAACCCAGTGCTTCACAGACCAGTAAATGAACTGACTACTTGGGCACACACTTCTTACCCAGAGCTCCTTCCAATTTTTATGTGCAATATCTATCATGATGCGTAGCAAATATTTAGAGATGATTAGAAAGCAGCACAGGCCAGCTGCCTCCACAGCAGCCCCTTTGACCTATAGCAATAGTCCCTTCGTATTTTCAAGTTTTAGCAAGGTGCTGCTCAGAGTATGACTGCTGCATAATGTGTGAATATAATTCAAACATAGATTACCATTCCGTTTTGATTTCAGGAAAATTGCTGTACTTTAGTGTTCACAGACACACAATGTTTTTTGTTGCACTGTCTATGATTGCAGGTCTGTACATTTTACAAATTCTCCCTGTTTATTTGAACTTTAAAAATTCAGCACATAGGGAACCGTTTTTGAAGTCATCCCAATTCCACATAAGTGTTTTTAGATACATTTTTGAAAGCTATTTCTAGCAAAGGACTGAAGACATATCTGTGTATGACAGTCCTGCATAAACACCATAAATTTTCATAAGTCTGCCAAAATGGAATTTTTTTGTTTTCTTTTTTAAGACTATTGTTGCTATAAAGGCATAATGACTGACTTGTCACACCAGGGATTTATCAATTAAATTCATGTTCCATAATGGCAAAAAAGACATCCTGATAATTATATATCTGTTTACTGAATTTAGTGAACACTATATTCAAAGGGACATATTGAGCCAACAGTGAGAAAATATGTCAAGAACTTAACCTTTTCTTATACGTCAAAAAATGTTTGGTTTTTATTTTAATTGCCAGCCCTGCAATTACAAAGCCTGAAAGCTACAAAATGCTGTTTTGTATTTGTGCCTCATTATTAAGGCTACACTTTCTCTGGAGCGGTCTCTTTTTAGTGCTGCGAAATGGAAAACAAACAAATAAATCAATATATTATAGAGATATTTTTGTGAGCAATACAAACCAAATGATAATGTCTGATGTTCTACAAGTGCTTAAAAAATGCCTATGAATTTCCACCAACTTACAGTGTCCTTCAGCTTTACATTGAACAATTCTTGAGTGTCACTTGAAATGAGCTTGTTCAGGAACACACATTTCAAGAAATCCTCTGAAATATTCTGAACACTTTAGTATAGATTTTTTTTTTCACATAAGAACTCTTATTAAGGTTATTTAAACATTGCACTACATCATCAACTGTATTGTTAAAAGGACCACTTTTTCTTCTTGTTTGTTTTTTTTTCTGTGGCTACCTATCTTAGTTTGCAGCATCATGATATTCCCACTTCTCTGTTTATGGACAATAAAAGGAGTTTAATACAATAAGCTTTTATGATCCAAAATAATATTGGCTATAGCATAGAAATGCAAGAGTTGTTAATAACTTATCCAACAAGGACTCAAATAAAAAAGGAATAGGGAAAGAAAATAAAAGAAGGTTATTTCATGCTCCTTTCATGCTGTATATGCATGTGTGTGTACCTGTGTAATGTTCAATTATTTCCTCCATCCTTTCAAACTGGGAAAACAAATGTTATGAAAAGGATACATTTATCATGTGAAATTTTAGCCTCTAATGTTCAAATTTACATAAATTAGAATCTTACACTATAAACAATGGTGTTAAACTATACAAAATCTTAAGCAAAAAAAAGAGAACCAATTTCTAAACTGTTTCTATTCATCCTGGGTTTTTTTCAAGGTACGTTCCATATAACCTGTCCAAAACTTTCTTCTGACAGGCTTTAAGAATTCTGTGCATTTTCCCCATACACAGCAAATATAGCTAGCTGATGCTCCCAGTGAAACATATCCAAGTTTAGATTTACTATGGAGTTACTAAACCGATGATAAGTAGCTACACAGCCAGTGTCATGCATACAGGGAGTAAAGAGATCTTCCACTATAAATTGAGTCTTTAGATGCTCCATGATTTGGTTCATCCTAAAAGCAAGGAACTTACTGACAATGCACAGAGCAACTGCAGTTTGTACGTGTAGGTGTCTATAACAGATGAATATATACTTCTGAAATTTCCAGACAGGAAAGGGAGACTCCTTCCTCTGTTGAGTGAGATCTGTGTTTAACGTCTCCTAGTATACCTGTGTTTTTGTTCTTTGCCTACTTTTTCCCAGAAATCCATTCAGCCCATTCATTCAGTGATATCTCAGGAGCAAGTATTTTCTTTCCAGGCTAGGCCAATTCTTGCATTTTGAGAGAATACTCAATAGTTCTTGGTTGATTTTTGTCTGATTTAGTATAGACTTTAAAAAAAAAAATAGAAAAGTTTGAATTTCACATTTTTAATGAAACAGTTACATTTTCCCAGAAAAGAAACCCCAAACAAAATTAGTTTCTCTTTTCCTCTGGGATGAGAAATAAGCATTTCACTGTGAAAATCACTCTGGAAGCAATGAAATTATTATAGTCTCTAACATCCCCTCTCCAACATATTTACCAGCCTGAATTATTTTTTAATTTCTACATGAATACAATCTACAAGAATATCAGTTTAAAGCACTAAATCTTACTTCTGTAAATGCATCTGCCCAAGTATAAAATAAAACAATCACAGAGAGACAGGACTTCCACTCCTAAGGATGAATCAACTGTGTTTGAACCATTATTGACACTTGTTGATCTAATATGTTTTAAAGACATCTTTTAAAAAAATTGGCATTTCTTAACAGGCAATGCATTCTAGTGCTTTAAAAATCTCATTATAATTTTTCCTAATGAGTAGCCTTAACCTGTCTAATTACAATACAAGTTCATTGTTTCTTGTTCTATTTTCTTTGGAAATGAAATTCAGTGAGATACAGATGGTTTCAAATGCACATCAATGACTATAAATATATTTTGTGGGGTTGTTTGTTTACTTATTTTAATTTATTTAAATGAAAATAAATATTTCATTATTTAAAAAAAGATTCAGAAAGATCAGCATAAGCAGAGCCCAAGTTTAAGATAAATACCTTGCTAAAAAATATCTATATATAAGCATACTATCATTGGATAGTATTACTCTCTTTTTAAAAAAGTTATTTAATGACAGGAAAAGCTACTTTTATATCTTATTTTACAGTGCACTACCTATAACTATATTTCACCCCATTCATGGCTGTGTTAACTGACAAGAGTTTACTGCACCATACACTACAGTGTCACATACAGCTTTTGAGCAACATTGAAATAATTTTCCAGACCATTAGGTGCATTCCCCACTTAAAAGACTGAGATGCTTATAGTAATCCAGAAATAATTCAAACAAGTACACACAGCTGCAAACCCATCAAATGGCAAAACACTGGAAGGAAAATGGCTTTTCAGTCATCACTTATAATCTTCTACTTCAATGCAAAGTTTGTGTTTAGTTTATGTATTTCCTGATCAGCTGGCATAGTATTGCCTGACAACAATAGAGTATTTGCAAAACCTAAAGAATGGAATCAAATTCTGGTTAAATAAACTGACTTCAGAAGAAATTTTGAAGGGAAGTGAAGGAGGAGTCATCACATTTTTCAAGTCTAAATGATATGTTTTTTCTGGTTTTGTGGTAAATTGACAGAATTGATATGGAATTGCTTTAAGTCAGTGAAGAACTGATGGGTCTTCTTGAAAAAAACATGAGCTGGGCTCCTCAATGATCTCACACTAGGCTCGGACAATGCCTAATTTTGGAAGGATATCCAGGGTGAACAGGAGGCCCCAAAGGCTCTCAGTGAGGCACAGAAGAGCACCCACATGTCTGTACCAGCTCTCAGCCCCACTCCGCCTCACTGGGTACAATACTGGTACATCTGGTCTTTCAGGTACAGGTCCTCTATCAAGGAGATAAGAGTGTTCACAAAGACTTTGGAGAAGGTCAGACAGCATTTACTGCTGCCTCAGCAGGTAGAGGAAGACCAGTGTGTTTGTTTTACCTTTTTATAAACTATAAATTTGGACTGAGAGTAAAGAAGCAAGTAATGAAAGGTCTCATTAAGCCCTATTTATGTATTAGCTTTCACACGCCTAAAAATACAAATAAAGAGAAAAAAGAACATGCCTTACATGTATGTGACAGTCACCAAAACCCCACCCATAGCATGTGATTGTTCCATCCCTTTGGGAAGTGCCAAAAATTATAATATAAAAGAAGGAGTTTTGGGTAAAAAGGCAGAGAAGGGGCAAACTAATATCTCTGCTGGTTCAGTATGAATTTATGGACTGCATTTCTCTCCTTCTCCTAAAGCAATAACTTCGGGTGAGCTTTGTCCCTCTAACTCCATTGGAATAGACACAGGAATATTTGTTACATATATGTGTGTGTGTGTATAGTGCTAATATATATATGTGTGTGCATATGTGATTTTGTATAGTGTTAATAGATCTATTACTGTATTTTTCTGAAAAAAATAACACTCTGTAGTTAGTGCATTTATAATTTAGCAATCCTCAGCTTGCCATTCTGTTGCTTCAAAAAACTGCAGCATTTGTGAACCTGGATTCTGTAAATTCCGTATTCTGTAAGTTCTCATCTCAAGAACTTGGACAGACCTATGGCATCAGATTGGCAAACTGCACTATTCGTGAATCAGTGATTGCACAAGTTCTAGTTGTATACAATCACACCTATAGTGACAAAACTTCGGTATTTGTGAATCTGTGGTTGTGAAAGCTCTGACTGAACTCCAGGAGACTTACAGTGCTAGATTGGCTATAATCAGAAACTAAACCCAGCTTCATACAGCACTTCTGATCCCTGAGAACCAGCTGAAATTCAAGGGGTTTTATTTTCTGATACATTTCTATACCCTTAATGCAAGATGTATAAGCCATATGGCTCTTTTACATGGATAAATGAATAAGAAAGTCACTAGAACTGACAATCATTTGTTTCATGCACAATTATGGCTTTGTGCCATTATCTCAAATAATCTCTGCTGTGATTTAAAACATGAAAAGGAAGTGAAATATCTTGACATATACACTTATGAAGAAACAACGCAGCAGCACTAAACTTTGTGTATGTCCAAAATTATGAGTAGTAAGAAATCCCCAAAGGCATAACTCCTCTGAAACTTTCTCAGAAAGAACACCAGCTTAAGCTGCTTTAACATTAGGGGATTTACAGCTTTCTATAAATTTTCTGAAGACCTAATAATTCATGTGCAAAACATCCTAATTATTATTTTGCAAGAGATAGCACAGCAGATGAAACACTGAAAATGTTAGGCAGAAACCATAATTTATGACTTCCAAAACAATTTCTTAAAAGTTGGGAAAAAAAAAAACCAACAGGTTTCACGACTATAGCCTTTACTCCCTTGTTTTGTACTATGATTTCTGCTGCCTGGAGGAAGAGGCCCTGGGGGTGCTGGTTGGGTGCAGCTGAACATGAGCCAGAGTGTGCCCAGGTGGCCAAGAAGGCCAAAGGCATCTGACCTGTATCAGCAATTGTGTGGCCAGCAGGACCGGGGCAGGGATTGTGCCCCTGTTCTTGGCACCGGTGACTCCACACATCAAATCCTGTGTTCATTTCTGGGCTCCTCACAGCAAGAAGGATGCTGAGGTGTTGGAGTGTGTCCAGAGAAGGGCAACAGACCTGGAGAAGGATCTGCAGAGTGAGTCATGTGAAGAGCAGCTGAGGCATCTGGGATTGCTCAGTCTGGAGAAAATGAGTCCCAGGGGAGACCTTATCTCTTATCTACAACAACCTGAAAGCAGGTTCTTCCTTAAACCATAATTGCAAAACACAAATGGAGTTGCCTTCTGTTCAATTTAATTATTTTCTCCTTGATGGGAAAAAAAAAATTGTTCCTGGATTTGGAGGACTTTCAATCTTCCTCTCTCATAAAACCTTTATATTAGTTCTCAGCTATGCAAGTATGTTTGCATTAAGTCATTAGCTAGATACATCAGAAGTTGAGAAAACATCAGTTATCCATACTTCAGTTACTGACAACTAATTCCTTGTGGACACTGAAGAAACATAGGAAAAAAGGGTCTGGCTAAGACTCTTGATGACCTATCTGACATATATTAGGTATGTTTTAAAAGTGTTTTTCAATGTCTGTCGAAGTTTGAAACAGAAAAATATTTCCCCATTCACAGTCAGGATGAAAATAAAACAGCTTCATGATTCTTTATGAGAAGAAATAAAAGACTGAAAAATTACTAATATTGAAGATGTTCATTTAAGTCCTTTCTTATTTTTTTAACCGGATTCCCACTTATGAATATAAAAATAAAATATTACAAAGTCCTTAAAAAACAACCCAAATAAAAATAGCTTCTTCACAGAAATAGTGATTGGACATTGGAGCAGGTGTCCCAGGTAGGTGGTGGAGTCACTGTCCCTGGAGGTATTTAAGTAAAGACTAGACATGGCACTTTGTGCCATGGTCTAGTGGACAAGGTAGTGTTAGGTCATTGGTTGGACTCATTAACCTCAAAGGTTTTTTCAAACCTTGTTGATTCTGTGATTCTGTAACTGTATGAAATGTTTTGATTTCAGTTATCCAGGCTTTTCAAAAACAATACATATCTTCTAACATAATATGTCAATAGTGATGGAAAATTTTATATATCCAAATGCTTGAAAGGGATTTTTTTTCTTTCACAAAATCTTTATTTTTATGTCTTGATGAATTTGTGGGGAAAAAAAAACATGCATGTGTGTAACTAAAAAGCTTAACTATTGCAATATCCTGCCAGAGGTGACTGTTGGAATCTGTACAGTGTTTTTATATCTAGTACAGAACATAGCATGCTGCCTTGAAAAGCTATTCAATCATCATGCCTGCCTTTCAGGCTGACTGCCTAGAATGTGATAGAATAACTTTATATTGTTCAAGTTATTTTTTGTTAAAAGCCTTTGATAGCATAGCCCCTAGCAACCTGTCATACTTGCTTCTTGAGTCATGTCCTGAGAAGGAACTATGCTTATGTAAACTTGTTCTCTACAGATCGCAGCTAAATCTCCTACTGTGTGACAACAGGTGATTTTATCTTTGCTGACACATTTGCTTAGATTTGTCACTCCTATCACTTTCACTCACCCTTCCCCATCTTATAATAATTTTTGTTACCAACCACAGTATTTTTTAATAAGTTGTCTCTGACACTGAAGTGTCCTGATTGCCAGTTTAGCTTAGCTTTTAAATGGTTTGTTAAAACAGTAGAATCGTCAAAACATTTAGATTGGAAGTGACATTTAAAAATCATATAGTCCAACCTCTCTGCAGTGAGCAGGAGATTTTAACATAGATCAGTCTGTTCAGAGACCTGTTCAAACTGACCACGAATGTTACCAGAGGTAGAATATTCACCACCTCTCTGGGCAACATTTTCCAGTGTTTCCCCACTCTCATTGTGCAAAATTTCTTCCTTATATTCAGCCCATATCTAGGCTCTTTCAGTTTAAAATCATTGCCACTTGTTGTATTTCAAAAAGTCTCTGTTAAGAAGTTTCTCTCCCTCTTCCTTGTTTATGTACTGAAAGGCTGCTGTAAGGTTGCCTTAGAATGTTCTCTTTTCCAGGCTAAACAGCCCTATCTCAGCCTTTCCTCTTAGGAACGTTGCTCCAGCCCTCCGATCATCTCGATGGTCCTCCTTTGGACTCATCCTAACAGGCCCATATCTTTCCTGTGCTGGGAATGCCAGAACTGGATGCATTACAGCAGCTGGAGTCTCCCCAGAGCAGAGCAGAGCAGAGCAGAGCAGAGCAGAGCAGAGCAGAGCAGAGGAGCACTGTCAACTCCTTTCCCCTGCTGGACAGGGATGGTTGGCTTTTTGGGCTGCAAGGGCATGCTGCCAGCTCATGTCCAAATTTTCATTCACCAGCACCCTCCATTAGGGATAGGCTGTCAGTGCAAAATTTTTTTCTTACAAGAGGTAAGACATAATAGAAGTTGCACTGGAAGATGCAATATTGGAGAAATATAAATTTATAACCATAATTTAGCTTTGCTGCTAGATCCATTTACTGTCTCTGATGGCAAATACACTTCAAAGCCAGAGGTCCAAGACAAATTTAAAACCAAGCTGGCACAATATCCTTCAAAGTGACTTTATCAGGAATGAATTCAGCATAAGTGCACAGATGTACAGCTATGTAAGTCTGGAGAAAATGAAACAAAATGAAAATTCAAGGTCTGCATAAGCTTACTGATTACTGCAGAACTGGACATGAAGTGCTTTACAAATGCAAAAGAAAAGACTCTCTGATCAACTTAAATACAATCTGTGGAAATTAAACCATGTACAGGTTTCAAGTGGGAGGGAAAAGACTTGCAAAGCCATTTTATCTCGTTTATTCCATTATATAAGTCTAATTTCAGCAACATTTGGCTTTATTTTAACTTTCTTTGGTGATATATGTGTACTTAGTCAAAACCATCAAGATTTTTTTTTCTTTTCCTGTTATTAGCAATGCTGCCATGTCCTTTATTAGAATCTGCAGGAACGCTAGCAAGGAAATTAATGTGTCGTTCTCCACCTCCTCTCCTTCCCCCCACTTTCCCTCCCATCTGTGAGAACTGCATCTACAGAATGTGTTTTCTTTTTCATTCATTATAAGGGCAGGGATGAAGAAACTACAGGTATTGGATAACTGTCAAAGCACACAGCAAGAGAAGATGATCTTTTAAACCAGGAAGATCATGTCACAGAACTCTGCTCTGTACAGTGTAGCTATTGTATGCTTGTCAGAGAAAAGGAGAAGTGAAAAGGGATTGATGAGGGACGGATGAATTTACTCATTCTCCACTAGACCACTGGAACTGAGGTTCCTCCACTAGAGGTGCTGGAACTGAGTTTTTGAAGAAGAAAAATTTGGTGTTTGTTTACAGAATACTTAGCATCTTAAACAGGTATTGGATCTTATACGAGCATCATTTGGATAATATCAGCTACTGGTCGCTAAACAATGCTGACAGTAACTTTGCTTAGAAAAAAAATGGCTTTCATTTTCTAACACCTTAGTGATAGTTTCCAACTAACCCTTAGCACTGAAGAACATTTTTGTTTACCCTTTTCCTTCTCATCTATCCTCTGCTTTTCCTCCTAAACCACTAATGCCTTTACTCTAAATTCCAGTACGTTAACCAAAGGCAGACACTGGCAAATACATTCATCATACTAATTATGTGTTGCATGGTATATTTCTCACATCAAATGCTTCCCACATTTTTGACAAAAACCTTTCAAATCAAGAAGAAAAATGAAAACAAGTCTCAAAGCCAAACTGTGAGATTGAGAAAATCACTTAACCTAGTGTCACTGAACTACAAAATCAATTAATGTCTTCTATCATCTTCAGAAAGTGCTATCTAACAGGCAGTCTGAAACAAATTATACTATATTTCAATGGAAGTAATTTCTTCCATTTAGGATTAGAATGTAGGTAAATTGACCCTTTTTCTACATGTTCACAGCATAAGGAAACAGGTCAGTTTTCTTCTGCATGCTTTTCAAAAAGGTTTTGAATGGCATGCTAGGACAAACCAAGGTGTAATTGAAATTCTGGTTCAGGAACCCACATAGGAATATTTAACCAAGGTGTAATTTCTATGTAAAGTAACTTTCCCTGGATGCATTCTTGCTACATATAATTTAAACAGTAAAATTGTCCTTGCATCTAAATGGATTTAAAGAAAAATCAACCCACACAGTGTCTTTTCAAGTAAACAGCTATTTCCTTACCATATTCAGTATCTCTGGGTTTTTTTCTGCTTTGGTTTTGCACTGGTGAGCAATCACATATTCAGTATCTCTGGGTTTTTTTCTGTTTTGGCTTTGCAGAGGTGAGCAATCATATTTGTATCAAGTAGATGTCTGATTCCTTTTTCACACCATTTTTGCCAAAATTCACCTGACAGGGTATTTATGCTTCAGTGGAAACCCCATTTTATGGATTATCCTTTGTCCCTTTCCTCTATTTGTTTGGAAATAAAGTTACTTTTAGAGTAAGCAGAAGCAGATTGTTATTATGTCTTTAAAGGAAACTGTCTAAAAGCCAGGAAAACAACTTTACTGGACTGTCAGTGGAGGTTTGTGTTAGATGCTTAGCTCCAAATTTTTAACATGATTGTACTTCTATCTAACTTTCAATGTTGTTGGCAGGTTTTTTGCTTCTCGCTTGTTTCTGAATGAAACTGAAGTTGATAATTTTTAGCTGTAAATCCTCACAACAAAGGTACAGACCATCTTAAAAATACCTGCTTTTATTTACCATTTTAGTTTGCTGAGTTACCTAAGATAGCGTTTGTTAACTTGAATGAAGTTAAAACCTGGTAATTTTCAGTAGGAGATCTTGACTGAAAGCTACATGAACCAAATGTGGTTTTGCTGATGCTTATAAAATACTGCAAAGCCATTTGACATATACTTTCCTTGGGTATTAACTTATCTAAGACACTGATTGCTAATTTACACTGTGATGACCAATATTCTGTTGTGCAAAAGAGAAAACATTTGAACACTGACTTCTTTGCATTCCTTTCTTCCAAACAGGGCCTGCCTACACCTTTACTTCTGGCCAGAAACCATTTTCTTGCAGTCACTTCTATATAATAACACTTATGAGATTGCTATTGACAGGTTTCATGAATTATATTCTTCAGTCTTCACTCTCTCTTTAAAAAAGAGAAAAAAAAATGCTACTGTTCTATAACTTATCTTCGTAGGTAGGGCAAGGAATAGAATATGGATTCATTTCTTCTCCTGGGTCCTTAAGTGCCACACTTGGGGATAGCTTTAATATATGATCCAGTCACACTGTATATGTTTAATTTTGTTGTTAAATAAGGAAGTAAACAAGTCCACCTCTGATAAGCTTTAAAGGGACAGCTACCTCACTTGGATTATCTAAAATATTAACAGCAAAATTATTTCTAATATAACAAATATGCTAAATATCCTGATACAGCTCAAAAATAAATCCAAATAGGTATAAGTTTAGCAGACAGAAAAACACAGAAAAGACATATTTCAGAAACCTTTGTATAATAATTTTGAATATGTTATTTCTGCATTTGGTGTAGTTTCCCCTTGTGAAGACAGTACATTACTATTCCAGGAATGGAATATCAGCAGAGCCAAAACAACTTAAAAATTCTGACAACATTAGATAGTCTTGAAAATGTCACAGGGGAGAAAAAAAGAAGACCGCATCCAAAGGAAATGTAAAAGTGCAATTTTTGGCTTACTTCAAAAATAAGCAATGGTTTATGGAGCTCTGTAATTCCTCCTTCATTCTTCTTTTTTCTGTCCCAGAGGCCCCATATTACTGTGACCACCGTACTAGATAAAAGAGCTTTGACACAACTTCAGGTGTCTGCCAGAAAAGGATGCTTCTGAATCACACAGAGTATTCCCAAGCTCCAAGGATAGATTTTATTTTTCTGCAGTAGTGAATATTTATATGTTCAAAGGGGATTTGTTGCAGTGGAACAAGGAGGGAACCACTGCTATGCATCTTTTGGGGTAAGATTTTTTTAATATTCTGTCAAAAATTATGTTCACTAATCTGAATGAATCAGCAAAACAAGTAATGCATTTCAATTTATACACAAGCTCTGTTCATTCACTTTAATCTCAAGTCACTCCTGCATGAAAATCCTGTAATTACATTACATGCTATTTCGAGCCATCGTATCCATTCTTTACATACATATATATTTAGACACAAGTCTCAATATACTTCTTTTCCTTCCTCTTCATACTTTTAAATACACTCTATAAACCTTTACATAAGTATGGAAGTGTGAAATGGTAACTGTGAAAAACTATATTAGGATTAAAACTCTTAAATCTTTGTATTTTCTATGGGAACATCTGCAGGTATGGAAAAACAAGGGGTATGAAAAGTCTGTGATTGATTGCTTAACTGTGAAGTGGATGCCACCCACATCAACAGTTGGCAGTAAAGTTATTCTTAGTATGAATAGTTTGCAAGTCACATTTATGTTGGGCTGTTTCCTGTGTAGACAAACACTGTGCTGCACTGATCTTGTTTACCAAGACCTAATGCCCCAAAATTTGTTTGTTGTTCGTTGCTTGATTTTTGTTGTTGTTGTTTCCATTTACTTATTTCCCTTTAATTTTCTAAACTATGATAAGATTTAAAGTGACACAGTAGTAATCTTTACCTCAAGAAAACACTTTTCCTAGTCAGATTTTTGGTAATTTGATTTTTGTTTTGTTTCTCTTGAATGTGTGGTTTTTTGTTTGTTTGTTCGTGGATTTTGCCTCTTTTAAACTCATAGAGTCATAGAACAGCCTGGGTTGAAAGGGACCTTTTAAAGGCCATCTAGTCCAAACCCCATACAATGAGCAGTGGCATCTTCATCCAGATACTATCCAACCTGACCTTGAATGTTTCCAGCAATGGGGCATCCAGCACCTGTCTGTGCAACCCGTGTTGGTGTTCTACCAACCTCATTAAAAAAAAAAAAAAAAAAAAAAAACAAAAAAAACCAACCAACCAAAAAAACCACAAACAAACAAACAAAAAAAAAACCCCCCAAAAACCCCAAAAAACCCAAACAAACCAAACAAACAACAATAACAACAACAACAAAACCACAAACCCCTTCCTTATAGCTAATCTAAACAAAGGATGAAATTTTATGAAATCGGGTAATCCACATTAATTAACACTTCCATATTTAACAGACACAGAAAGCAATTTTCCTTTTAACTACAGTACTTTTTTGGATATTTGAGGACTACTATGATTTATTTCCCCAGTCACTTCCTTCTGAGCAAACAACAAAGCTCTCAATATGTCTTTTCAGGAAATGTTCCCTGAAATCTTTATCATACTTATTAGCTTTCCTGGACCCTTATAGCCTCCATAATTTTTTGAGTACCAAGAACCTGGTATAAGACTCAAGCTGAGGATACACCAAGGTCAAACAAAGTAGAAAGATTATTATAATGTGTCTTCTAGTCATTTAATGAAAGATTTTGGTGAAGGGACTATTACTACATAAGACTAGCAACAGTGCCCTATTTCAATCACCATTGCCTTGTAAGTTCCTACTAAGTGAATATTTTGTAACCTCTGTATTATACACAGTATTGACTACATTTGTTTGTTTCAAACTGCAAATTCCAACTTAGAAGTTTATTACTAAAATGTAGCATGTTGGAAAATATTTATACAGGTATGATAAGAGGTAACTTCTATATTCTCATTCAGATATGCAACCATGCTATCTTCTAACCAATGAAATATTTTTTCAACTGATGAAGAGAACTACATGCCTATGAGTTGCTGCAGACTTTCCAATGGGACAAAAAGTGACTGAAGTACCCATTTCCCTCAACAAAATATAAAGGTAGTCAAGACCTTGTAGTAAAGTAAAGTAGTCAAGATCTTGTAGCAAAGTAGTAAGGACACAAAAGGATATATTAAACTTGATGAACACAGATAAATAACAATTTCAGAAGGAAAAAAGTATAGAGGAGGAAAAAGGGATTCAGAGTAAAAATTTTAAGCTATGCTGAAAGACAGGTTTTTGAGGATTTTAATGTTCCACAGATTCACCAACTTGGGCATGAAAGAGAACAATTTTAAGCTTTTAAACTTTTTTTTCTTTGGCATCTCTAATGGGAATTTTCTAAGGCTTTTCAAAAGTGTACATTCTTCTAAGTATAACAAGTAAATATGGAAAAGGCAAGCAGCTCTTCCAGTTAAATTATTAAACTATTTAATTTGGTTTTCATTTAGGTAATATTAAAGTTTCTAAACGTGTTGAAAGCTGAGCCGTAGAGTTCTAGAAAAGCCACAGAAAAAAGAGAAACTATGAGCTTAACTTGTTAAAAAAGAGCAGGCTGGAGATCAGTGTTACTAATTCATTCCTTGAGATCCAGTAAAATGTAATCTAGAAGGAAATAATTATATATATATATTTATTTTAATAACTCATTAAATATGTTAAAGGATAAAGACTCTGGGCTGCTGGATATCTCCAAGGTATGTTTTTATAAATATGTTTGAATTGCTTCAGGAAATTGTGAAGTGAAAAATATTATACTTCTGTCAATAATCAAGCGAAAATACTCCTGTTACCCAAACTAGGTATGGAGCAGTGCATGCTAAATGCTATTGTAATTCTCCTCTCCATGTTAACTGGGCATTTGTGCACTTATCTGATTTAACTTTAAATACCTTCAATAACTAAGCTTGAGGTGATTTGTCTAGATTTTCTATCAAACTAAGAGAACTAGATACTTCTAGGATTCTTTAGATGTTTCAATGAAATGAGAACTCACAGAAATTCTCATTTCCCCAAAACATAAAAGGATTTGAGGCTGACTAGCTCAGACAAAAAGAGGTGTACCTGAACATTATTTACATTCAGTGATATTTTAGCCTACAACAATTCATCAAGTGTTCCAGTTCACTCTGTCAGGGTCCATTCTCTCTGTCATTTCCCACTCTGTTAGTATTAATAATATTCAGTGGTGATTACACAATTTCTTCAATCTACTGATAAGATTTTGCTAATATACTGCAAAAGGATCATATAAAGACCCAACAGCCCAACTGTGGTAACTCAACGACAACTGTTGCTCTTGTGCCTCCCTGGAACAGTGAAGAAAATCTGAAAGACCAGTAGCTGAGGTTTGAAGGAATATGGTAGAACAATTTCTCTTATATAGCAGCAGTGGACCAAAGTTCCTAATACAGAGTATAGGAGTCTCAGCAACTGAGGGTACCCAGCTGAGAAAAAGAGATCAACACAGTGGTCAAGACCTTCCCTGACACTGAAATTTATTTTTTTTTCTTTCCTGCAAGATGTTCCCTCCATAGAGACCCACTTCAGAGAAATAAAAACAGGCACATAATGGCAGTGGAAAGATTTAACTGTTATAAACATAGGTAATTATTTTTGTGACATCTTGAGAGGTCACAAGTTAACGTGTCTGCTAGGTGTAAATGTTACACCAGTCTCCTAATATGTGTACTTTGTGTTGCTATCAGGGATGTAGAAAAGTTCAAGAGGGATGCTCTAGTGCTCATGGCTTTACAGCAAGAAAACTCAAGTCCATGGTCTCCATGGAAAACTGCCAGGTTGATATATAAAACCTGAGATGCAGGTAGAGATTTATGGTCTCACTATGTCGATGATAGTGTAGTGTAGAGGGGAAGAATTTTGCAAACTGGAACTAGGGAACCTTTTGAGACAAGAGAAACCTAAACTAAACTATCAGTCTATATTTTAATAATAATGAAGCCAAGCTGCTGGCACTGGAAAATAAAAAGGTCACAGAACACCAACACCTGCAAGAAGTTTTATAAAAATCTGGGCAGAAAGGTGAAAGATGAGCTTTAGTGTAGAGAAAGGTACACTACAGAAAATTCCACTACCGAAATACATTACACTGTAATGGATAACGTAATACACTACAGAAAAATTACCTAACATCTGCCTATGCATACTTGTGGTTAAAACTGAGGAAAACAAAGGTTTTAGTTAGTGTTGTTGGTTTTAGATGACAGGAATAATGGCAGCTGAAAAAGAGAATGAAATTTTCAATACATTTGATATGTATTATGAATAGAAGATAGGATGACATTGTGCCACTCATTAAGTCTTAATGTGCCCATATTTTGAGTACTGAAGAAGTTCTGGCCTTCAAGTATAAAAACACACATCTTACAGTCCAAGCAGACAAGTCAGGAACAGAAATGAATCAGTAGATTGATTGTTCAGTGTAAGTACTCTACGAGGAGGAACTAGAGCAGCTCACATTCCTTGATCTATTGACTGAGAACTGCAGGAAGATACACTCAAGGTTTAGGAATGAGGAAGCTAATGCATTTTGCTGCAAAAATCTAGTATTGTTACATAATTTTGTTTGCTTTTTTAAATTGTACTATTATTCAGTATTTCTACCAAGACAAAGGAGTGTTAAGTGAAATCACAAAGTCAGAAGACAATACTAAGTTCTACTGGGTAATAAAACGTAAGATAAAATAAACATTAAACTGTTGTTCATAAAATTCAACAACATTATAATTGAAGACAACAAATGAAACTCCTACGAGAGGGTGGTTTGAAAGAAGTAGAAATTCTTTAAAATGCAGGTAGTGAACTTTTGGAACTTGTTACCCCAGAAGAGTAGTAGCAAGTTCAGAAATGGCCAAAGTTACAGACAATAGATTCATAAAAAGATATTGTAAAGACTAGGGCAACAAGACAAACTTTTACAACCCTAATGCAACAGTTGTGGATTCTGGGAAAGTATTATAGGAGCAAAAGGCGCTCAAGTTACCCTACTGACACTGTCATCCCTACTGACACAGTCATTCCTACTGTCACAGGCAGGATACTGTGCTAGATGGACTGCTAACTCAGAAAGCTTTTCTAATATCTTGATTACTTAAGATTGCTTTGTTTGATAGGCTTTCCTATTTTACATCTTCTCAGTTAAGACTGAATTAATCATGCATTCATGGTTCAAGTAAAATAAAATCAAATATATCTAATAAAATACAGGCTTAGGTCTGAGAGGTAAGTTCAGCTCTAAGAGATTATGGCAACTTTTGCCAAAGGTGAGTCTTAGATAGATTTTCAATTCCACTCACTCAGGAATCAAAAACTCTGTGTGATGTTTTATAGTAAAGTAAAAAATACTAACAAGCTATAAGATAAAGGAATGCACACATACACACAGAGCCAGTAACTGAAGGTTAAAATGTCACAAGTGGGCAAATGAAGAACACTAGAAGACTAGAAGACTAACCACTGAGGACAATCTGTAGAAAGATTTGATTTCACTGTTTCCCTTGGGCAGCTACTACTTGTGAAATGATAACCCAGGAACTTTGTTTTCCAGAAGCAGCAGAAGCAAGTATAGAAGAAGTTGAGAATAAAAATGCAGCACAAAATTACAATAAACATAGCAGAGTCATTACATAGGACTTAAACACAGCAAACAGTTATTAATTTTGTTGAATGCATTTGCTTATTTAGTTCACATATATTTAAGTCTTCACCCTGTCAATAATCAGTGCAAAAGACAACATCAGTTTAGTCAGAAAGAAATTAATTTGTCTGGAGGTGAAAATCAGAGTATGAAAGGATATTGAATTCAAAACATAAATAAGTTGTAGTCACTCCTTCTATCCACATTTTTCTAGTTACATGAATTAGTACAGTACAACCCTATTATGGGAACTTGAATTTCAAAACCATATTTTCTTAAAAATGTTTTGATTCTAGGAACCACTACATTCATAACTTGAAGCACCACATCTTTCATGAAGCAAAATCTTAGGATTTTTCACATTCTGCAGTTCAGAAAATGGGTTAACGAGAGAAGCTAAGAAATACTGCAAATTTAATATATCAGGTTTTGACTGTATTACAAAGAATAAAGACTAGTTCATTATGATTTATTTACCAGTAAATTATGAATTTATGATAGTTATGATTTTTTTATGGAGTACTGCATCTAGCTATGGAGGTCTCAGTACAAGACATGGAACTTTTGGAGTGGGTCTCCATCAGAGGGCTGAACAACCTCTCCTGTGCAGGCAGGCTCAGAGTGTTGAGATTGTTCAGCCTGGAGTAGGCTCCAGGGAGACTTTACTGTGGCCTTTCTTGATGGAGGCCTAGAAGAGTGGGGGCTGACATTTTAGCAAGGCCTGTAGCAGTAGGACTTACACAGACATGGGAGTTTAACAGTTTCACAAATTTTGACGGAATAGAGAATAGAATAGAATAGAATAGAATAGAATAGAATAGAATAGAATAGAATAGAATAGAATAGAATAGAATAGAATAGAATAGAATAGAATATTTCAGTTGGAAGGGACTTGTAATGATCATACAGTTTAACTACCTGACCAGTTCAGGGTCAACTAAGGTAAAACATGTTATTAAGGTCATCATCTAAATGTGTCTTCAACACTGACAAGTTTGGTGCATCAAGCCCCTCTCCCAGTCTAAACCTTTCCTTGGCCAGTTCTGAACCATTCCCACACACCCTGTCACTGATTACCAAGGAGAAGAGCTCACCACCCACCTCTCTCTTTCACCTCCTCAGGAAGCTGTAGAGAGCAATAAGGTCACTCTTCACCCTTCTTCTCTGCAAACTAGACCAAATCAAACTCCTCAGCTGCTCATCACATGATATTCCATCCAGCTCTATCACTAGCTTTGTTGCCTACCTCTGGGCACATTGAAAGATCTTCACATCCTTTTCAAATGGTGGAGCCCAGAAGTTCATACAGTACTCAAGGTGAAGCCACACTGACACTGAATGAAGTGGGATAATCAACACTTTGACTGCCTGGGGATGCCCTTTCTGATACACCCCAGGATGCAGGATCAGTCACCTCTGGACTGCCAGGACACACACTGCTGACTCATATTGAGCTGCTGCTGACCAGCACTCACAGGTCTCTTTCTACAGGACTGTTTTCCAGAAAATCCTCTCCTAGTTCATACCTGTGTCCAACATTACTCTATCCTAGATATAGGAACTGACATTTGGACTTGTCAATTTTCATTCCATTAACCACAGCCAAAGGCAACAATTTATCTAGATGACACTGTAATGCCTCCTGTCCCTCTAGAGAGTCAACAGCACCTCTCACTTTGGCATCATCAGCTAACTTGCTAAAGGTGCATTCATCACAGATCATTGATAAACAAATCAAACAGGACTGGTCCTAAAATTGCACCTGAGGAACACCATTGATGACCATCCGTGAATCACCAGCCAGATGTAACCTTATTTACCACACCCCTTTGAGCTCTGCCCTTCAGCCTCTCAGTGCACTGCAAACTCACTCATCCCACAGTTGGGAAATTTCTCCAGAAGGATGCTGTGAAGGACAGTACAAAAAGGCTTACTATGGATACATGGACTTCTCAATATCCATTTGATGCAGCTGATCCCTTAGAATTTGTGTCCACAAATGAACAGTCACTGTTCCCACACTTGTCTGCACCCCTTTCTTCCTCATTTGACTGCCCAGTCTATTTCTTTCAGTAGCTTTCATGACCCCACTTCCACAAATACCTGTTTTCTTTAGAGATAAATTTTTAAGGAACTGCACTTTGAAATGTTATATGTGTTACTCATTGGAAAACAATTCTGTTAAGGATAAAAGCAAATGTAGTTACCAAATAAAGATCTTTTTCTGAGGGAAGTTTTAAAATGATAAATAAATTTGCAGTTCTGTGTCACAATACTATTTTTTTAAATTGCATTTTAAAAAATGTTTACCAATTTGTTGTCTGACTATGGTTGTATCAAATAAATTATTAATAACTCTAATAACTGGCCACTCATCTCAATGTTGTTTCAGTAATTTAAAATGTTTTCATTAAACAGGTAATTTTAAATGTAAAAAATATCAATTTAAATAATACTAGATGTTTGGTTACTCTTTCTGAATATAGAAAATACGGCACATAAGCGTTGTAATAATAACAAAATTTTCTAGAATCAGGACAGTTGCTTACAGTTGCTTATAAATGCCACAAATGTCCTTTTCAGAGAAGAGCTTGTTAATGGAGAAAAAACAACCCCACCTTTACCCTTCACTATAAAATATTTCATGAATAGAAAATGGAAAGGGAATCTGAGTTGGGAATTCCATCTCATACATATATTTCAGTCACCAATTACAGAGCATTGTTTACTGTTAAAACTGTTCTAGTCTGTATGGGAAATTGGTAAATCAATTTAAATAGCAAATAAATTTTAGTAAACAAACTTTTAGATAAACTAATTTCAAAATGGAGTTTAAAATTTTCTGTCTAAAGGTATATAAAAAAATACTATTGCACTGTAGAATATTTTCCTTAATTTCTGGCAAAAACAATCATTGCCACTTTATTTTTTTACCCTGAAAGTGCAGCTAAACAATGGCAGTCTGGTCATTTTAATGATTTTCTTCATGTGCAAAATATAGGTTCAAACACCATAAGCAAAGGAAAATATGAAACTCCATCTCCTACCTAATTGCCTATTAGATAAAATAGAAAATTAAATCATCATCTTTCTATTAGCAGCTTTGTGATTCCAGTCCTCATTTTCTTAACTTTATCATGAATGCACAAAAACTAGTTGTATATTTGGTGTCACAAGCTCTGAACAAATGACCGAACAAAAATATTTGATGATTTATTTCCACTGAAGGAAATAATTTTTCTACTATTGGAAAAATAGCAGTTTGACATTAATTTCTTCCATCCTTTTCCCAACTAATCCTGCAATCAAATAAAATAAACAAATAATTCTTTTAATGCTAAGCTATCAACATTGGAAGTACCAATCTTTTTTCAGGCTCAACTGCCATGTCCTGCAGTTTCACTGGTGGTTATGCTCATGGCTGATATAATTGGGAGGAGCTAAACAGAGACACATGATCTATGCAAGTGTACAAAGTATTTGATATGTTTTTTTAAATTAATTGCACAAGGTATTTTTCAAAATTAAGCAAAAGTGTAGCTAAATGAAAGACAGAAGAAATAATACTTTATTGCTATTGACAAAGCAGTCAAACCAACAACTACCACAGCACAAAATCATGACTTCACAGCTGAGAAAAAAGGTTTGATTCAGCTCCAGCTTGTGCTGCTGTAATACTTACTGTGTAACACATAAGCTAGAGTTTTGTCAGTACGACATCCCACTCCTACCACCTGGGATGCACATCCCAAAATAAAGAGATTTCTTCATCAGCATGCAGTGATAACAGCCAAAATCACTGCTCCATAACAGAGCAGAAGATTTTCATTATGTTAGAGGTATCAATTCCAAATGTGTTCACTACTAGAAAAATTGGCAAAAGTGGAAACACAAAAATATTTATTATGTCTACATCAGTGAAATAAGAATCAACAAAATGGCAAGCTAAAGATATATGTATCTTCATATTGAACTACAAACACCCCGAAATTATAGAATCATAGAATGTTAAGGCATTGCAAAGGACCTTAAAGACCATCTAGTCTCAACCCCCTGACCTGGGCAGGGACACCTCCCACTAGGCCAGGTTGCTCAAGGTCTTATCCAACCTGGCTTTTAACATTGCCAGGGAAAGGGTAGCCATAACCTTCCTAGCCAGCCTGTTCAAGTGCCTCACCATCCTTACAGTAACAAATTTTCTTCCTAATATCTAAGCTAAATTTCACCTCTTTCAGTTTGTACCCATTACCCTTTGTCCTATCACTACAGCTCCTGACAAAGAAATCTAAGCAATTGTTTTTCAATGGTCTCATTAGACTTTAAAACTACCAGTCATTCACCTGTCTGATTAAGAAGAGTCACAAGATGAAATCACCTACTATTAAAATAAAATATAAATGATAAAGATAATGGCTGGCATGAAGTTTTACTGGAGCATATGTATTATGAATAATTAAGAGCAAATATAATAAAATCAGAATAGTTAGATCATGCTTGGGATATATTAACATTACTCTATTGGCTTTATTAGTATTGTTAGCTTTTTTCTTATTTGTCCATGTGAAAATGGAAATAAGTAATCTCTTCTTAATGCAAAAAAAATTAGACCATTTTGTACTTGACACAAAAAAAAGACCCACAGTAAGTGAGAATTATGATGTTCTGACATATTTTCCAAGAAATCAATAATCAGTGTCTTCTTAAAATGTCAGACCAAATCACTGCCTGGGTATAATTGATGTAATATACTGTGTATTCCAACCATACTGAAATTTTTCTTGACCTTCTAAGATGTAAAAAAGTATGCAATTTTTCATTACCATAGAGAAGAATGTTATGTCCTACTAAGATCATTTCTGAAGATATAACATTTGAATTATTAATAACAAAAAATGGGAGCATTTATATAACTTGTTTAACAAAAAATATACTGGTATTGTCAACAGTAACCCATAAGGTAAGTGTCTGCAATAAAATAATGGATGCTTACGTGTGCCTACCCATGTTACACAACCAACATAGGAGTGTCGTCTCACACAGTAAGAATGAAAATGGGGTATCTGGATTTTGGCTATGTATTAAATATACTTCCTGTCATCAGAGAATAAAAATATGTCAGGAAAGAAGATACCAGAACATTTAGTATGATTCACAGTCCACTTTATGTCCCTGAGTGAGGAAACCCAAAACAAGAACAAGAACATTTGGTACCAGTGAGATATTTCTTTTGTAACAGTTCTGATAGGAAAGAATTTTGTGAGGGCACATGGTTTCAAAAACAGAGAATATTAATTTCAAAGAAAGGTATTGCTTATATAAATACAGTCCTAAGGTCCTCACAGATGTAAAAACCATAGACATTATAATGAAATACTTAATTCTACTTCAGCTAAGAACTTCACTCATTATTTCATTTTGTCTTGACTATATAAATACAGTAATTTCTTTCATGGTTTCTACAAATTCCCATTTTTAAATACAGACTCCTGAAAGACACACAAGACACTCATATCTATCCCCAAGATGATTCCCATTTTTCTTCAATATCTCATTAAAGATAGTTTTAGCTCTTGCAATTCCGAAAATAATAGCTTTCTAACTTTCTCAAAAAGTATTAGGTGATTTTTCCTATCTTCCTATTTGCCAAATATAATTTTATTCTTAAATGTGGTCATCTTGTTACTGCCAATATCTGATACTCCACCCTTTTGAAAGAGCTTTTGCATGCTTTTGTACCTCATGGTTTCTTTATTTTATAAAATCCATGCATAGGGTTTTATCTCCTCTTAGTAGCTAAGAAGGAAGAGTTTTCTATGTCTAATTAGAAAAAAATCACCTTTCTCTAGAAAGATATCAAGGCTACATGAAGTGTAGGAGTTCACATGTGTAAGACTACAGATTGAAACAGTCAAAAAATACATTTACATTATCTTCATCAATTGCATATACATTGGGGCACTAGCCAATGTAAACACAGGCTAGTATTAAAGCTAAGCATGCATACAACTGTTTACAAGATCAGAGCTTTATCTTGGAGTTGCAGAAATTAATACACACAAGGAATAACAGAACAAAAAAAATCTACATTTACCAGTTCAAATAGGTCTGGATTATGAAAGTCATGAACTATGATTGTGCACCACTGATAATCAGAGATACTGTTTAATATATTTGTTGATTTATTCTAACATGCTGAGTATAAATGTAAACACACAATCTCATTTGAAAGAGTAGTTCTAGATAGAAAATTCATAGTAAGTCTTATAATCACATTATATTGTACTGCACAGTCTCTAGTAAAGCCCTCTGATTACTATCTGCTATTGACTGTTCAAGCTGGCAGCATTGAAATAACAGAGTAGTGTGAGGGAAACCAAAAGAGAATTCAGGGCTCTTAGATACTTGGTTGAAGAATCAGGAGCACAGATACCCTTTAACAAGGAATAATATTGATAGGAATAGGCAAATCCATCAGGTCAATGTATGGATCCGAGGCTGGTGTAGGCAGAAAAATTTCGGGGTTTTTGACCATGGGATGATCTACTCAATACTGGTCCACTGACAGCATGTGACTTTTTCAGAGGAGGAAAAGAGTTCTAGCACGGAGTAGCAGAGCTCACTGACAGAGCTTGGAGGGGGAAGAGTAAAATACCAGGCTTGCCAGTGATGACCAACAGGATGATGTACCAGATCTTGAGTGAATGAGCACTAATGGGATATCTCAATCTGCTGCCTGTGGGGGTGCTGAAATTGTTTCATAGGTTTGTTAGTTGTAGGTTTGATGTGATTTGGACTTTAACCCCAGCCAGGTAAAATTCTTGGTTTGGAATGTTCTCATCAGAAGTTGATAAGAGTTTCCAAGGTAACCTAATCCTNCCGCTGGGCTGACCTGAGAGACAGATACGCGAAGCAACAGCTGCCTGAGGTGTTGTCTACAAAATACGATACCTGAAATGTTTCTACACTAATGCACACAGCATGAAGAACAAACAAGATTATCTCAAAGCTTTGGCCCAGTCCCAGAGATTTGATATCACTGACATAAGGGAAACCTGTGGGGGTGAGTCCAGTGACTGGAGTGGCCTGTTGGATGGTTACAGGCTCTTTAGGAGAGATGGACAGGGCAGAGGAGATGGAGGGGTGGTATTGTGTGTAATAGAAGGGTTAGAGTATAGGGAGCTCACAGTTGGCACTGGCACAGTTGAAAGCCTCTAGGTAAGAATCAAGGGACAAACAACCAATTATTTGGATGTCTTTGTGGGATTCTGCTATAGAATTCCTAGCCAGAACAATGACACTGACAAATTAATCTTTGAAGAATTAAGGGGCACTTCCAAGTCAACCAACCTTATCCTTATGCTGGACTTGAAATCAACTGGGATCATCACATGGCTGGTGCAACCCAGACCAGAAGATTCTTAAGAAACATAGATGACAACTTTTATGGAACAGATCCTAAGGGACCCAGTTTGGTAAGATGCCCTTCTCGACTTACAGATTGTCAACAGAGAGGTTCTCATGAGTGAAATGGGGTTTTCAGCCATCTTGGCTACAATGACCATAAAGTGAATGATTTTAAAATATTCACTGACAGGAGGAAAAGTGCCAGCAAAAGTTCAACTCTGGACATGAGGAGAACTGACTTCAGGCTGATCAGGGAACTAGTGAGAAAAGCCCCTGGAAAAATGTTTTTGGAGGTGCTGGGGTTCATCAACACTGGTTGTGTTTTAAACATCACCTCCTAAGGGCACAGGATCAGGCTATTCCCAAAATGTCAGAAGTCAAGTAGGCGAGACAGATGGCTGGCTTGGCTGAACAGGAATCTTTTCTTGGAAATTAGATGGAAAAGGAAGCTGTATGTCCAGAGAAAGCAAGGTCAAGTGTGGGAAGAATACTGAGACAACTGCTTGCCACTCTAGGGAGAAAATTTACACAGGCAAAACTCAAATGGGACAGACGTTAAGGTGGCCACAAAAGTGGGGGACAATAAGAAGAACTTTTCAAATATATTAATGGTGAAAAGTAGTATAGAAACAACAGGATGAGAATGGGCACCTCACAAATAGGGACATAGACAAGGCAGAGGGTGTCTAATGCAATCTTTGCCTCTGTCTTCAACACAGATGACAACAAGAGCATCTCAGTGCCTTGAGCCGGAGGACCATGGTTGTGAGAATGATCAGCAAGCTGAACATGATCCACGTGTGCCCAGGTGGCCAAGAAGGCCAACGGCATCCTGGCTTGTACAAGCAATGGCGTGGCCAGCAGGACCAGGGCAGTGATTGTCTCTCTGTACTTGGCACTTTGAATCTTGTGTTCAGTTCTGGCCCCCTCACTACAAGAAAGACACTGAGGTGCTGGAGTGTGTCCAGAGGACAATAAAGCTGGTGAAGACACTAGACATTTTATGAGGAGCAGTTGAGGGAACTGGGGTCATTTAGCTTGGGAAAAGTTGGCTGAGGGGAGACCTTATTGCCCTATACAACTACCTGAAAAAAGGTTGCAGCCAGGTGGGTTTTGGTCTATTCTCACAAGCAACCAGTGACAAACGAGAAAAAATGGCCTCAAGTTGCATCATGGGGGGTTTAGGTTGGATATTAGGAAATTTCTTTATGGAAAGGGTTTTCAATCTTGAGAACAGGCTGCTAAGGGAAGTGGTTGAGTCACCAGAATAAGTGTAGATCTTAGGGACGTGGTTTAGTGGTGGACTTTTCAGTGTTATGTTAATGGCTGGACTAGACATTCTTATAGATCTTTTTCAACCTAAAGACATGTATGATTCTAAATGATTCCAAATAATTCCATAATCATATACTAGTGTTTTTCCCATTTGGATTTTGTTGTTGTTTTTTCTTTAACAGAAAAGCATCTTACAAACTTGAGCAAGTTTGTACTGGGTAGAATGTGTCAATTTTTCAGATTAATCTCTGATTTCCAGAGCTGACCTACAGCAGTTTCTCCCTCATGTTATCCATAAAGGCCTCCAAGAACAGCCTTCTGTAGATCTTCTCAATAGTAAGCCTATAGAGCTTTTGCTGAAATAACACAATCACTAGACATTATGGTTATATAATAGACATTTCAGCTCAAATACTAAGATGTATCAAAGACTATATGCCTCATAGTGGAACTGTTACATAACCTCAGGTATTGCTATCAGCTCTTTTCAGAATACAGTACAAAACCCCCAAACATCTGAAAGCTGATCCTTTTTTCCAGTTAGCAGAATTTGTGCCTTACATAATTAATTCAGAGTTAACAGCAGTCTAACCTACCACCTGCCACTAGCAATTTCTAACTTTAAACATGTTGCTTCTTATGCTATGTTCTCAGTATTACACCCACATTTCCAACAAGCAGAACAGCAAAATTAGATCATTACGTATTACTTCATCAACAGTTACTGAATCATGGAATACAAACTAAAAATATATAGAAGCATGGATTGTCTAAACTGACCAGTAACACAAAAAATATATTCAAAAGCAAACAATGAGTTTGTCTGAAGGTTTTCAGTAGAAACTATTTTTCAAATATAAATGCACTTTATAAAATGCAAATATAAATGCACAAATATAAATACACAAGGCTGGTTTTGTGCTTTTGTTGGGCAGGAGAGCAGGTGGTTGAGTGGAAAAATTCTTCCTTCTCACTTTTCCGCTAGACAGGAATCCCTTCCAATTAACGTCTTACACTAAACTATGTAAAATACATTGCGACTGCCAATCTCAGAAATTCATGCAAATCAGAGCTTTGATGCTGGATCAGAAAAACTTAATTTAATTATTTCATAAGTGAAAATTTATACCTACTAAACACACCACTAATGATTCCATTTTGATTCAGAAAAAAAAATTACCATTTCCTGTAAGATAATTATTCAGATTATCCTCAGCAAAAGCCAATTATTTTCAGCTAAAATTATAAGGAAAAACATCACAAATATCTCTTAAAATATGTTATCATGTGATATTTACAGAGATTGAAAAAAAATGAAGGCTTTTAAAAATATCTTTCGCCTTTAAATAGACTTGACTTTTTTCTATCTGTTGGTACTTCTAATGGCAGAAAGGAGACACTGTAACAAAACCAAACGACACACAAAGACAATAAAGTACAGTTAGATCCTGCATTTTCGTCTTAATAATTTCTGATTCAGTACTGAAAGGTTAGACTCCAGAGGCTTAATACAAATTTCACTGAAAAACAAAAGAAAATCTCTTTGAAATGAACAGAGTTTAATCAAATTTTCTACCATTGACTTCTGTTACAGCTAAGTCACTGAAGTAGGCCATCAATAGGCAATGAAAAAGGAGCAGTGCCATCATATTATATTTTGGATTACACTATGGTTAACTAAGCTATTCTCTCAGAACAGTATCATTGTCTATCTATCTATCTATCTATCTATCTATCTATCTATCTTGCTGTGAAATTAAATCTATATGAAACTGATTTAGACTAGAAATCAGAAGCACTTCCTACGGAACCAGATGACATTACAGTGTTGCACAGGCACTATGGATATGAGGACCAGTGATCCTCTGACAAACTCCCGTGCCAAGTCATGTACGGATGTTTCAGTGTCCATGTTATAAGAAACTGGCCAGCACAAACAAGTGCTAACATGGAATGCTAGAATCATGTAGGCTGGGAGACCTTTAAGACTGATGATCTGAATATGACCTGTCTCTTTTCACTTCGACTAGTCAAAAAGTAAAATGCCATCAAAGCCTTTTCTGCTTTTCTGTTCATTATGTACCAGGCAGGGTCTATGAGCAGAGAATGTCCCCAAAAGCACATCCACAGCTGCAGGGAACACCATTTCAAAGGCTGGCTGGTCCCTTCACAAGTCTCTGCCCGCAGATCCTGCTTGCTCCTGAGGACAGGAGGTTCGGATGTGATCAGGGAACAGTGACATGTTTGAATATGCTGGATTGTCCTTATGCATATGTAATTTGAGTGAGCCCTGGAGAAAGCCCTAGACATAAAGTGAATTGAAATAACTATGGGAGTTAACTATCTTGGAGACAGGTAGTCTAATATTATTTTGAGCCAATGGCAGCTTGCAACATGGCCAACATCATTGGCTGGGTTTTAAAAGTGCCACAAAAGTTGCAAGCACTGAAAAAGGCATGTGTTAGGATATACTTCTAAGTTCTACATCCTGTAATAAAAAAATATTTCCCTCTCTATATTTCCACCAATGAGTATTTCATCAAGGAGACGTTATTTGTCGTCAAATGAATGGTGCAAAATCCCTAGCAATCGATAAAAAGATAGATAGTAATGCAGAGAAAATGTAAGGTAGATTAAAAAAATCCTAAACCTGACATGAATTTAAAACCACTGCTATTTTTTTACCTATTGCTTTTTATGTTCTTACCACATAGTATAGCCCTATTAAAAATGAAATTTTCACTAATAATTTAGGATCTTTTAAGTAAAATGGCTGACTTAGGAGAAAATGTAAAGGACATTTGGTTTTGATTTGTTATTCTGCTTCTGCCTAGGAATACGTGTCAGCAGCTACATGAATCATTTTTAATTTTGAGGCCTTGAAATTCACCCTGAGGATTCCCATCAGAAAGAAATGATCTTCAGAATGGAAAGAAGAAAATTTAAAAATACCACAACGTTGTCGCTATCATTTGGCAACAGCTGTTAGATGTATTATTAATTGAAATGAATCAAGAAGAAAAAAACCTTATTAGATTTTGACAGGCAACCTAATGCAGTACTTGGTGAATACAGTAGATAACTCCCAATGAAGGTTTATGGAGGTTAGGGTTTTCCTAAAGTCTTGCCAGGTGGACAAAATTCCTGTGAAGCCAGATTAATCCACTTTCAAATGAAAAGTATTTGTGGGTCTTTCACCACTTGTATGGCTAGCTGGTCAGGAAAAATAGTTAGTTCCATGTTTCTCAGTGTTTGCTTTGGTGGTAATGTGTATCTGACATATTAAAAACCAGTAAGTCCTACACCTAGAGGCCATTCCTATGAGAAACAAGACATTTATAACTCTTCATACCTTTAAAGAATACATCCTTAGAGAAACACATGGCTGGTAAATACGTATCACCCTCTCTTCACCCCATACCTAAAAGTCACAGACTAAGCAACTATATTTAAATTTTCTTCTTTTTTTTTTTAATATAATTTTACAACTGCTCTTTTCTGAAAAAAAGCAACTCTGGAAATGGATGTTTCAAAATTTATTAAAATTAATAGATATTGATTATTGGTATATTTGCTTAATTTTTTTCAGCAGTCCAGATAAAAAATCCACTTGCAAAATCTTTATCATGGAAAAGCACAACAAAAAGAAGACTCTACCCTAGAAAAGCAGAAATAAAGAATTTACAAGAATGATGAATATTCAAAACCTATGTAAAGAATCAGTATTTTAAAACTGTTACACTAGCCAAATTAATTTCTATAAGTGTGGCCTATTATACTGTACTCTCTCTTAGTTTCATGAATTAATGGGATATTAGCTGAACAAGAAGATGGTGTCTCAAAATAAATAAATCAGCAGGTTGAATTCGAAATGGAGGAGTTTTGTACTTTAATGTATATTTAATTTTTTAACAACAGAATTGTGTAACAGTAATCTATCACAATTAGAAAAAAATGCTTTTCCAATAATTATTTTACCCTCTTTCACTATAGTTCACAAATGAAGTTTTTACATCAGCAATTTAGAGCTTTATAATTAATAATTTGCCATGGCAGCAATTCCAAAAAATAATTTGAATTATTTGAATTATTGCATTTTTAATGTATTGTATTATTTCTAATAGCTCAGCACACATTGCAACTGCTGTTTTACCAGAGTGCTTTGAAACTCTTGGAGAATGTACTCACTACACAAATGTGAGGTTAGAAAAAAAATTTGAGTATTTAAAAAAAAATATGGTATTTTACAACAATTTCATTCAGAATCAGAAAACGCACTACTTAATATATATTATCAAGATTATTGAGAATCTCTTGGAGATAGTATCACACTTGAAACAAATCTAATCTACTTACTAAAACAGAGGATTATAAGGAAAAACCTAGAACCATGATTACATAGGAGTATAAAGCTTTGTTTGATTATCCTAATTTAAATTAAAGCAATAGTTTTTCCTTATTTAAATTTAAAGGAGTGTTCTTTTCTTATTATTTTCAAAAGGGCAAAGTAAACCAGATATTTTCCATAAAGACGCTCGCTTTGAAAATGGAGAATTCCTTTTTAAAGCACAGAAGAATTACCAAATGCAAAGGGTCGCACAAGTAAACACACTTGTATATTCCTTCACTGACGCTGTTACATTTACAGATGCTGAATCCATTTCACAATGAAAGTAACTTTTAATCAGAGCTGATTACAACTGGATTTAAAGCCTAGGCTTGGGAAATCCATTCAAGGGAAAAGATCTGCACTGTGTTACCAGCCATTGCCATTTCATGTTGAAGACAAAGAAAATAGAGGAAACTTCAGCATAGGAAAGATTTCTGAAGAAGAAGCAGCCTTAGCTTCTGAAGTCTCTCATTGTATTTTTGTCTTCAATTCAAGTAAAGTGAAGTCTAACTGACATGGTGGTTAGATATATAGGGAATTGTTGCATTTTCTGTTTGAACACTTTTAGATGCCATCTATTGATCTAAATTGTATTTCTTGAAAGAACAGTTTGGGAGAGAATAAAATCTCATTTAATCTACCCGCTTCCCTTAGGATTGCTCCTATGATAGCTCTATCTGCGTCTGGGACTGCAAATGCTTTACCAAATTCCAGGCAGGTTTCTACTCTCGCACCTTTCCTAGTGTTACAGATGGAATTGAACGTTTCCTTGCAAACATCATAGGCATGCTATGAAAATGCTATGTAACAGCAATACTGACAACTAGCTAAGGAAATAGGGAGGAAATAAGGGCCAGCTAAGGAAATAAAAGATCAGAAACTTGAAAATACTTTAATATTGAATAATTGTCATAAATATAATAAAAAATTTAATGTTTTAATCCTGAAGAGTGTACCAAGGGAAAAACAAGACAAAATTATGTGAAATAATAAAAAAAAAACAAACCAACTTTCCTTAGGGATCTAAATTATAGACTGCAGACAGAGCTTCACTCCTCTGCAATGGGTAGTGAACACAGATCTGCTTCTGCCTCTTCTAACATGAGAATTTTCAGGGGCTTTATCAAATGCTTAAAATGTTGCATAAGGAATGCACTGACTGCAAATTTGACAAGCTCTGAGTTTTTTTGACTGAGGAATGGGTTTTGCAAATGGTTTTTAAAATGTGAAGAAAAACATCCACCTTACAGAATTTTGTTGACAAAAGCACTTGTGACACTGTCAGGGCACCAGTGTGTCTTGGCAGCTTCTGGGGATTAGGTGACAGAGCATCCTAGGATGGCAGGGCCTGGCAGTGACAGTCTGGCAGTGACAGCCACATCCAGCAAGGGGCATGGGAGCTGCCCCAGTCCCAGGCCTTTGCATCTCCCTGGGGGCAAGAACC
Organism: Sterrhoptilus dennistouni; assembly: GCA_013397095.1. Taxonomy (NCBI): domain Eukaryota; kingdom Metazoa; phylum Chordata; class Aves; order Passeriformes; family Zosteropidae; genus Sterrhoptilus; species Sterrhoptilus dennistouni. Next base: position 245,644 of record VWZU01008024.1, read on the forward strand.
TGGAGACAGAGACAGACCACCTCAGCCAGGCTGACATATGCTGAGTAATCTAACTCCTGGAAAAAACCAAACCAAACAACTAACTCTTACTATCATTCACAAATCAAGTAATGGAATTGTAGGTGTAAGCAAAGATAAGTAAAAAACAAAACAAAAAAACCCCAACCCAACCCAAACCTAACAACAACAACAACAAAATCAATAAACCACAAAAAACAAACAAACAAACAAACAAACAAACAAACAAACCCAACCAAAAATAATTAAACAGAATTGTCTACTGGAAATACAGCAACAGAGTCTCAGGAAGTCTGGTTATAGTCTCTCCTGAATTTTAAATTTAGAAATATGATGGCAACTCATAAAGGCAGCTACAAAGACATGAAGTACATTTGCTGGTTACTGTGTTTGATCAGAGCCTATCTTCAGTCTTAAAAACCAGGGAAAGCCTATTTGTACTGCTTCCGCTGCTGCTCCTGGACTTGACATAGTCGGCAAGGGAATGAAAACACACCCTGGAGCACATTCAGGAAAGATGGACACCACCTAAGGGAAATGGACTAACTTTATTGCAAGGCTTTGCATTCCCCACCTGCACAGGCACTGACGGTGTGAAGGTGGCAAAGTTGAATATTCAAGAGAAGACAAATGCTGCCACACAGTTGTCAAATGTTGAATTTCCTGGACAGATCACAAGTTTCTTGGTGTTTTCTGAAAGTAATTTATTTTTTTCCCTTTCTCATCAGATATGAATTGAATTACAACAGTCCCCAAATGTCATCTTGGTTATTATCACTATAAAACTGGTATCAAATTGGTTTATACATATGTTGTGCTTCTTTGTTCATGTAGATGGCCAGATATGGAAGTTGTGTTAATTTTATAAAGCTTTTATGGGGAGGTATCTTAACTGCAGATGGATTATTTTTTGCTGGTTAAGATTTCTTGAGGAGCATTTTCTTTATACATAATCTTTGGCAAATAGTTGTCATCATACTAGCTTTTTGTTCTGTATGGTTTATTACAAGGCAAGATGTAATCAGGCATTTATTCAAATTGTAACTGAGAATGCATGCATTGTTTTAAGAGATGAGACTGATAGGAAACCAGATGCATGCATATTTTTTGATCTAATGTAGATTATTCATGAATTCTGAGAGTAGCTAAGTTTTTAAATCACAGGATTTGTGAGCATTAAAAAAATTTAAATGCATATATTAATAAAAATTATGTAAAAGAAAACAGTATCCTCAACCAGTTCTATATTTATAATTTCCATTTCACATGTCTGCCACTACTTGTCTTGTCCACTGCAATGTAAATTAGTAAAAAATATCAAAATATGAAAGGCAAAAATGTGACCTTACTGAAGCTTATTACTAAAGCAATAATATTATTAAAACAATATATCTGAAAAAAAAAAACAACAACGAATAAACCAAAAAAACTAAAGCAACATAAACCAGAACTGCAAGATATTAGGCCCTTTAAAAATATATATAACCAATGTATCACCAACCATAAACAGGTATTTTAACATTACCAAACCAGTAGATAACAGCTCCAGGAACAGAACCTCAATGCCACTTTGCCTCTTTTACTCTGCCACTGCAAAGTTTCATTGTCACCTCTAACTGCAATTCTGAAATAATTATCCTCAATTATAGCAATATCCATAACAGTTTGTGAAAGGGAAAATTAAGCTGGAAAAGGGAAATGTGGATCAAGAAGGAGAGATAAGTATGAATTAGGACACTCCTGTGAAGTTTAACTAAATGCCTGGTTCTATATCTTCATTTCAGCTCCCTAGCCAAGACTCTAAAGGTGCGTGTGGAGAAGTTTTTTTCAATGCCTTGGTGATTCTTTCTTCTAGAACTAGAGATGTAAATAATAACTCCTTGTCTAGATAAAGGACACTCGTTAGCTGAATTAAAGACAATAAAGTCACCATCTTATTTCTCAACAATAAAGACTGAGTCTAAAAGTATTGTCAACGTGTGGACTGCTCCCTTGGGGCAGAGCCTTTGAACAGTCTAGTACATTAATCTTCTGAGTCACTGTCCTGGTTCTCATCCCAGCTGAGTTAAAAATTACAGTAATGTATTATTTGCTTTAGGGTGAAATCTTATTCATTCCCTTTCCCTAAAGTTAAACACATTTTATCACACATGTAATTTTCATACTTTGTTTAAATGAATGAGCCTTCCTTGTTTAAATACACAGAAAATAAATTATTGGTTCATGTCTCCCTTGTGCAAAGTTCAAAGACACAGATATAAACACATGTTTATAAAAATAGTTCTACTCTAGGAAAACAGACATTTTATAGGCACTTGCAATGCAATGCTTTCCTCATATCAAAATATTTAACTTTTCTAATAGATCCAGCATTCTATTTCAGACCTTTAAAACAGAGAAAACTCCTTACAGCCTCTGTAAGGTAAAATACCTCTGTAAGGCAAAATACCTCCGAAAATATGTGCATGTCTAGAAGTATGAAAAGCCAAGCCAAATAAACATTAAGATTAGGAACCTTTTCCAATGTCTAATAGAAATTAAAAACAAAGACTTAAAATGGTGAACAGAGAGCAATTTTATATCTAAGAGAAAGACCGTAAAGCATGTGGCAACAGAATCTATCCTACATGATCATGCATGTCTCATTGCTCTCAGTTCAGGACTTTCAGTCTGGTAACACAGATGAAAAACAGTGCTTCTCCTGTGTACTGGTCTTGATTAGGATAGATCCCTTTCTCCACAGCAGCTGATATGGCACTGTTTTAGATTTGTGACACAAACAATGCTGATGGCACAGGGATGTTTTAGCCTTGTCAAGCAATGCTTACAGCAACATGGATTTTTCTGCTTCTCACACCCTCCACTATTGAGAAGGCTGGGGGTCCACAAGGAGCTCAGAAGGGACACAGCTGGAAGAGCTAATCCAAAGGATATTCCATATCACATGAAATCACAATCAGCAATGAAAGTGAAGACAAAAAGGAGAAAGAAAGGCCACTCAGAGTTGTGGTGTTTGTTGTCCCTGGTCACTGTAATGTGTGGTGGAGCTCTGCTTTCCTGGGGAGACCTGAACAACTGCCTGCCCATGGGAAGCGGAGAATTAACTCCTTGCTTTCCTTTGCTTGTGTACATGACTTTTACCTTCCCTACTAAAATGTCTATATCTCACTTGTATCAGTCCTGTTGTCTCCCTCAATTGCATTGTGTGGGGATCGAGTAAGGGGCTGTGTGTGGCTGAGCTGTCTACTTGACTTAGCCTAGATTAAGATATCATTATGTTTTAAGCAGAAAAATACATATTTGTGTATTTATACATGAAAAGTTAAAAATATACAAAAATAAAAGCACATCTACTAACAAAAGGGACACAGTACAGTAGTCCTGGTTAGGAAGCCAAAATGAAATTATAATCTGGGAATTTGCCAATTGCCAATTAATGGCTCCAGAAACACATGGTTTGGGATTTTTTTTTTTAATTGTTTTTTTCTTTTTCCCTGAGGGGTTTGTTTTTTTTTTTTTAAATTTGAGAACAACTTGTGGCTGAAGAGCAGTTAAGATTTTCCACAATAATTGTTCACACCACCAGATGGGGAAAGAATAACAAATACAGAAACAAATAAGAGAAGAAAAAACAAGGAATAGTTTCTTCTCTTTTTCTGAACTCAATCTCCAGCACACATGGTTCATCTTATAGGAGAAGAAAAACAGGGCTAGAACATCAGGCAATCTCTTTTCTCCAGCTTGTCTGTCTCCTGTGCCTGTCCTTTTTAACTATATGATGGATGCTGGGAGAGAAAGTGTAGGCACATATCAAGCAAAAAAAATACACTGCCAGAACACTGTTCCTGATAAGTGACCAATCCATTTGTGTCCTGCAAAACCTGCTCCAGCAAGTACACCACAAAGTTTTCTGGAGGTGAATGCCTAAAATTGCATAAGGATACATTAGAAGCCTGATGTATCAGCAAATATCAGCCACCCTAAGAGAAACCAAGCTAGGTTGAACAGAACACTTTGCTCGTCCTCTTTGTACACTTTTGATTAACAAAGGACTTTCTGCATTGTTTCCATGATAATGGAAAATAAGTGTTTAATTGTACTAATGCCCTCACAAAGTCTCTAACTGAACCATAATGAAGTCCCTAGAAATTGAAAAGAAACAGTAGATTGTCCTGCCTGTTAGATGGCCTGAGTTATTCTTCAAATGACTCTTGGGAAAACCGTAAGAGTATATCAGTATTTTGAACACAAAAAACCCCCGTGAGAATTAAGTCCATTGTTCAGAGAAGTCTTTTTTAAGTGCCAAAACTGTAGAAAATCCAATATTTACTTAAAATTGAAAGCAATAGATACTACAATGTTTACTCTTAGCTGAGAGCTGACAGATGACACTCTCAAACAAGTGTTCAAGACAATAGTTTTAGATGAAGCACATATTTCTGCTCCTTCAGGAATGGAGGAGTGCACTGTACAGTACCTGGTGGAATTAGAAAAACATTGTAAGACTCTTTCAAATTTTGATTTTGAATTCCTAGTGATCCTCTTGTCAGTGAAGTGTAGACATTGGAAAAGGTCTACACTAGAGATGTAATTTCTGTTATAACATTTAAGAAATCCTTAAGGGAAATCAAACATATGAAAACCTGAATATGAAATGCAGTTCTTAGAACTTCAAGATAAAATTTCAGTACCCATGCACAAAATCAATTTATTTTAATCCTATACACTTTTAGAAAAATGTATCACTCATTAAAATAACCAAACTTTAAAACTGATTCTTCACTGTGACCTCCCCTTTATAATGAGTAGAAACCAATCACATATAATTAAGTTGGAGTTTTCACCAATACCTATAAATAAGTGTTCTACACATGTAAAATTCTGAAGTTTCATCACAGATATTTACTTACCTCTCTTGAGCAGAATGTGTCATTAGCAAAATTTTATGCTTGACAACCTTTTTGGCAAAAAAAACTTTTCCTAATATCTAACCTAAACCTTGCCTGGCCTCTTTGTGGCCATATTCTCTTGTCCTATGACTTGTTACTTCTGAGAAGAGACAGACCTCCACCTTGCTATATTCTACCTCCTTTCAGGCAGTTGTAGAGAGCAAAAAGGTTTCTTCTCAGCCTCCTTTTCTCCAGACAGGCCAACATCATCTCCCTCAGCTGCTCCTCATAAGACTTGTGCTCCAGACCCTTCACCCGCTTCAATGTCCACACAGTGGACACACACAGTGTCCAATTACAGTTTAAAAGCCCATGTGCAAAAACTGTAATAGACTAAGTTAAGTTCACTTTAAGACCACTACAGGAATCTGAGAACTGGCTGTGGTGTCTTAGTCATGGATTTTGGGGGTTGTCATAGGGTATTCCTTCAGAGCAGAAGCATTTGATTTATGTAACATACTGCTATAGCACTGTAAAGTCGTTTAAATAATATTGGAGCCTCTGAGCAGAAAGCAATGAGATAGCTAAACATATTTCACTTTCATCTTCAATTAGCAGTCCAATATAAACTAACTTGCATTTCAGCAGAGAATCACTAACCCGAGTAAACGTGCTCATTTTAAACAGATGTCGTAAGAAAGATATTTCAACTGAAGAAGTAAGAATTCTTAATAGGAAAAATAAGGATGCTTGTTCAAGAAATTTGCAGAAATTGATTTCTGAAATTGTCTTCTTAACTGATATGATTTTTTTATGTACTCAGGGACATAGGGTCATGAAATATCTTACCATTATTTCAATTAGGACAGTAGATTCTTATCTAGAATAACATGACAGGCTGTTCTACTAAAGCATGAAAAGAGTGCTCTTCTTTTTGAACTGGAAAGTTTATTTCATTTGTCTTTATATCAATGTAAATTATCTTTTCTGTTATAAGGAGATGCAGTAGGCCTTAATTCATTAAATTAATAATTAATATCCCACCACTAAAAGAATTTTATTTTAATAGATTAATTACTAAATTATATTTTGAAGTATCCATGCTTATTTGGTGGTATTAAACTTGCAAATAACTTCATAAGCAATATATTTTTCTCATTTTGCAGAGGAGTACACGAGCAATGTTAAAATTACACTCTTTATATATATATATTTATATAATTATATTGTATTATATAATTATTATAATACCACAAAATCTGCCACTCCCATATGAACTATGGCCAAGAACTTTTAAAAGTGCATAAGAATAGTTACAGATGTGGACAAAAGTCTGGAACTTCCGGGGTGGGTAATTGGTATTTATAAGGTTCATCTCTATGTTTGGAAGCATCTATTCAGCCATTGAGTATGTTTATTTTTCATTTGTATTATGTTCTCAGTCAGGAACTAAACTAGATAATAAGTGAATTTCTTGTAGGGATCCTTGAAGCTATTGTTCATATCTTGTGAAGACAGAAAGCAGAAGGAGATTGACACTCATCTCACACTTCATGATTAGCCTGGACTAATTTGCAGTGACATTATTTGATAAATACAAATATATGTTTCTTTACAATTTAATATCTTAAAGTAAAACAACAAACAAACAATCTTTTACATTATTAAGATCTTTGAATTATTGTTACTGCAACAGCAGAACATTATAAATACAAATATCTGAGCTTTTTCCACATTCAATTCAATGACAAGTGAGTTTCCTGTCCTGCCAATGTCTACACTTAAATTCAAAACTGCAATGAATTAAGGTTTTATCTCTTATTTTATAACAGTTGCAGCAATACTGCTGATTTGAAAATGCAGTACATATGCCCTACAGATTACTTCATTCTGTATATTTGGTTCAGACAGACAGATGTACCTGGGAATAGCTGTGTGGAACTAATATGCTTCAGATAGGGTTTACCATGTAAGCAGTGGAATTGGACTACAGGTTTCATTTTTATCCCCAAAGCATGTAGTAATAAAATGTGGACTGCTATAGCTGCAAAAAAAAAGCACATAGTCTAATTTGAAGTTTCCTCAGAAAAGAAAAGACCTCCTGAGGTTAGGTTACCAGTCAAATTTCGGCAGTTGCTGTTTGATGAGCCATGCTCAGCATAAGAGAAGAATAAGCAAGGATCAATCCTAGATCAAGTTTATGGATCAAAAGACCTCATGGTTTGGGAAAGGTGGAATATTGAATTTCCATTTCAAACTCCCAGGAAAAGACTTCACGTGTATTTGGGCATTTCAAAAGATGCTCAGAGTTAGAAGACAGGTAGTTGGAGGGATATATATGTGAAAATGTGGGAGTAGGAGAAGGCAGGACCATATTAAAGCAGTAAGTATCTGAATAAAACATTTGCTCTACTGTTCACTAATAATTTTGCTTTTTATTTTCTCTTAGAAAAGTAAATTAATGATACTCAAAAATACAAGCATTTTACATTTTTTGGGCCTCTTTGAATATTTTGATTTTAGAAAACTTACAATCTTATATGCATAATCCTTGCAAATATGCATAAGATCTAGACATTGACTCCTTCCCTCTCTTTTGTTAGCCTTATTGGATTATTTTATTCTTATTCCTATTTTATTCCTATTTATAAAATTTCAGCTGAGTGTTGTGCTGCAGTTGGGGAGGAAAAGAAGTAATCAGTAGAGGTTATTGCAGGTAATTATTAAATTACATAACCAGTTATTATTATACTCTGCAGCTAATCACCAAAAGAAATTAATAAACAAAAATGTAGAGCAATTCATAGAAAGCCATTCAATAGCCAAGGATTCTGAAAGTCTTAAAACTTTAGGTTATGACATTCACAGCCAAAATTACATAGTTGCAGCAAATTTCTATGCAGAGAATTCACAATTTTTCCTGAGGGGAAAACAAAGCACAGGTCCTAGAGCCAATCAACTGATAAACTAGATTGTTGGTAGCCTGCTGGAGATGAGGTTGCTGCACCTCCCTATTTTTAATCCACGATTTAGAAGCAATGTGAGGTCAAGCGGTGTTTCCACAAGGCACATACACAGATGCAACACGCAACGGGTGACACACAAATAGGACAGCTCAGCACTCAAACACAAACAGCACAAACAACCTCATTCTTCTCCAGCTGACCAGAAAGAAGGATGATTTGCAATTGGAAATATACTCACAAACTCAGCATGGCTAGCTCCTGTAGCTTGCCATACTTAGTCTATCCTGTAGCCAACACCTGGACTTCGCACTTGGTGCCATCTGGGCATTCAACTCTGGGGCCTGCAGCTGCCCTCCAGCTCCAAGTACAGACTCCATTTTTATCCTGGACGTATCTCCACTCAAGCCAGCATACTTACTGATCTCCCACAGCCTTACACACTGAGTACATCCAGTAACAGTATCTAGACCTCTAGGTCCCTCAGTTCCCAATGCCATCCAGCTGGCTCCTGGCTCCCTGGCTCCCTGGTCTCCCCTTGCCTCATGCACAGAGATACACAGCTACAAACAGGGCTCTCAAACCACATACCATACAGTAGCTCTGGACTGGTCTTGGCTCCTCTAACAGCAGACTCCTGAGTCCTGGTCTGGACTTTTGGCCAAATGGATATCCATCACCCAAACCACTCATCCAGTTTCTGGCTCTCCTAGCCTGAGACTGTGTAGTAATACCATACTGGCATAGACATCCATGTTATACACGCAGAGTCTGCATTTCCCAGTTTGCTGGCATCAGACACACAGACCCCTTTGACTCATTGTCCTGCTCCAGCTGCTAGCACTTAAATCTCCACACACTCTCTCTCCATATGAGAGAGAGACCTTTTACTCAGGAAATGGAGTTACAAATGGAGCATAATAAAACACAGAACAGACTGCTTATCCAGAACAAGGCATGGCCAGATAATAGTGGCCAAGCAAAGCCTGTTTGCATATGGCTGGCCCCTTTTATCCTCTTACATCTCCATTTTCTCTCCCCACTCCATCTCGATTGTCCCTTTCCCTGCCTATGGTCCTCTCTTTAGATATCCAAGAATAAGTCTACATGATCTCGTTTTTATCTGCTTCTCATAATATGTCCCATTGCCCTGTAGGCAGTAGCTTTCTTAGTCTGAAGGATGATCAGGGCAGTGTTTCCTTTTGATTCCTCATGATGGGTTTCAGCCCTGGACCATAGGGTCAGCTCTAGGAGGAGCTTAGGCTCCAGTCTATTGAGGACAGGGGGTTTTACTCTCCCTGCACAGCAGCTCTGCCCCACTTTGAGTGTGTGGAGAAGAGCCACAGATAAGCTGACAAAGCTGTTCTTCTGCCAAGAATACACTTTTTTTCCTACTCCAGGGTTTGTAATTTGGTGCTGTTCCCTTATTATACTTTAAATGTATGAATTCTATAGCCTTATCCTATAATCTTATTTAAATTATTCCAACCTAAGTGTCTAAAAATCCAAAACTTTAAAGTCTTCAGATATTAGGTTATTTAAAACCAAGTATAGGAAGTACTAAACTAGAAGTAGCAGACTTTGAGTATTCACACTAGAGCTTGATATCTGTTTCTGATAGCTTCAAGAAAATGTACTGATCTTGATATGATATCCTTAGGCTTCATAAACAGTATCCAGTCATGAATGTTGGGACCTTTCTCTCTCCCCTTTTCCCTCTTCTGGACCTGCTTTGTTGTAAAGGAAGTTTTGCATGTAAGTGTAAATTCAGAAGACTTCTAGATAAAGTATAGTTGAGCTGGAATTGAACAATTGAGGAATTAGGAAAAGTAGATCACAGAAATGCTTGCAAATTCAGAAGAGTGATTTTTAAAAAATGAATCTTAAACCTCAGAAATTCAAAATGAAATTTCATAGTGGAAAACTATATTCTTCCCATCTTTTGCAATATTCTTCTTCTTCTTACCATTTTATCATGCCAAATTAAATTAACTTCTATTCTACAGTTACAAAAAGATAACTTATAAAAGCAAAAAGCTTTCTCCTGTTTTTTCACTGTTGCACTATTTACCTCATTTTCACATTTTCATAGACTATGGCATCAGAATAATTTTCATATTCTAGACAAATATCAAAAAGAGTTTAAGTTCATAAAGTATTATTAAACCCCTGTCAAAGCCTAAGGCTAGAGGAGTGAAAATACACTACCATCTGTTGTTTCATTATAACAATACTATTTCCTGTGTGACACAGACTTGATGCAGAGAATACCCATTATGATTCTTCACTAACTGAATAGCAGCTCCAGATTACAAGTTCTACACCATTATGAAAATAAAAATGCAGACCATTGCCTCAGAGTGCCTAAACAATTTTAGAGAAATGAACTAGGGTTATATTTCTAAGTATCATAAGGACAAGGGGAGCATGAGGACTCTGCCTCTGATTTTCCATTCTAGGCTTTTCTAATGTGAGCTCAAAAATTCATAGAACATTTTAGGTTGAGACAGACCTTTCCTCTGAGGGTCACGGAGTTTGGTCGCCTAATCAAAGCAGCACTAACCTCAAAGCTCTCTGAGATGGCACAGATACACTTCTCTTGTAATGAAACCAGGGTACACCTCCAAGTACCACAGAGATCAATACACACAAGCCAAGACACTTAAATGCAAAAACAATAAAATGAAAACTATTTACACTGTACTTATTTCACTTCAGCACATTTAAAAAGTCATTATTATTCCCTACAGTTAACTAGGGAAAAAGACACTGTTCAGTGTCTTTCCTTTTTCCCCCTCAGTATTAAAGCTTTGATATAGAGAGGGAAAAATAGTTTTAAAAAAATATACAAAAATGTGTTTTCTTAAATTATATTTCCCAATTATTGAGGACTTCAAATACACACTAGAAATGTATAATCATGTTAATATCATTATCATAATAATGCTCTTCAAAATATCAAACTGATAACAACTCCCATCCCCAAAAGAGATTTCTCCTCTCTTTAAATACAACAGTTTGGATATTTTATACATAACTTATACTTTGTGGAAAAGAATAATTAAAAAAAAAAGGTGATGCATAGAGTTTAAGCATAAATATTTCAGTTCATTCTACTTCTCAAATCATAGGATGAATTTTCAGTTAAATGGCAATCCTTCAGTTTTATAAAAACACAAATTATAACAATTTATTTTGGTATATGTGTTGAAGCACACATCCAATAATTCTCCCAAGGCTATCCTTCAGACAAAAAAAAAGCATTGAAAATCATAATGTGTTAGGCATACTTGAGTCACTTCCTAAACAGAGGCTTAGAAAGATGAAAGAGTGCTATTACAGTCTGGCTGAATGGTTCACATCATGACATGATGCAGAATTAATTCTGTACACAGCAGGCTCATTTTAGTACTCAGCAAAACATAGCAACTTATAAATTTCATAGTGCTAAAGCAAGAAGCAGCCTACAAAAAAAACCAAGAAAAAAAGTAATATCTGTATTGGGTACACTGCATTTTACCTACCAGACTTAAATAACTGCAATATATTAGCTAAATATTATCAACAGAAATATAAAACACTCACCTGTTTTGGGGTCAACAGAAAAATATGGCTGTCCCTGAAGAATACTGTACACTACTCTGGCACTGTTTCCATATGTGGGGTCATCTGCATCTGTGGCTGTCACCTGTAGAACAGACGTACCTGTGTACACAAGAAAATAAACATTAACTTGCAATAAATAATATTTTCTGACAAATATTTCCAAATACATTTAAAAAACCCTCTAAAGTCCTCACATTCTAAAATTGAGAGATTATTAACATTTTCTCTATCTATTATCATTATATAATTTGTCAAGAAAAAATAGTTGCATGAATTTGAAAAAAAAAATTTATATATGTATGTGTAAATTGATTACATACATACAAACTTAAAGAGAAACTACAGAGATGGAAACATAAATAGTAACTACATGGCCTGCATATTTACATGTGTTCACACACATAGATCCCAAACTTGGATATTGACTTCTAAATAACACAGATCTATGGACTTCAGGACTATCTTCATCCACAATGCAAATTAATGTTGAAGTATAAGTATTTAAAATCATTTATATAAATGCCCCCCAAAAATTAAACTGCTAAATTAATTTTAAGAAAAGTCCAGCTATTGGAAGGCATCAAAGATCTGAAAAGGAAATAACTACTAGAATCTTGTTTAGGATGCAAATTAGAAAGATCAGTTCAAAAGACAATTCTTTTTATGCTAGTAATAAAAACCACTAGAATAAAATCACTAGGTGGGATAAGTTATGAGCAGCCCTTTTGAGAAAATAAAATGCGTAAGTACTGCACAGATAGAATGGAGAGAAGTGATTTTTTCATTTTAGTGTATTTTTCAAGATATGTAATGACGAATCTTTGCTATCACTGCCAAACACTTCCCATAAGAAATCAGTAAGTGTAAGATTGCAAGTTAATAAAGGCTCAGACTTCATTCCATTTGTTTATCTTTTTGCAGACACAGCTTTCTACAAGCTCCTTGGTCCAGCATTAAAATACCATAATAATAACAGAACAGGCTGCTCTCACATAACTCTGCATCTGAAAGCAGATTCTCATCTAAATTAACCACTGAGGTATCATGTCCACTCTGGGGTATTCAATTTCACATTTAGTGGAGAGAAGTATGTTTTTGAATTGAAACCCTTGATGTTCTTCATTTGTTGCACTTTGGTTTGCCTTATAGAGCCATTTCAGAGCATACTAACTAGATTTCTTCAGATGCAACTAAACCAGCAGATGTGCTTTAGCAGCACATCTGATTTATTTTGACTGCTAATAGGCATGCAGTCTCAAAGACCAGCCAAGAGCTAATCTAAAACAAGATTTCACAAATATGTATGGCATGGACATCAGTTTCTCAGTTTCAGTTATTCAGCCTCTTAGATCAATTTCTCTTTCACAGAAACATTTGTTAATGTGCACACTCTCCATGTACACTTGAATTAAAAGTACGTAAAGTCATGGAGTCTCCCTTCAGATCCAGCAAATTTGCATGCAAACCTTCACTGATTTGGTTTCTAACCTCTTTGCGAAACTCTTCATTCATTTGTACCACACTGACTTGGACACCAAGAGCTGATGCTTGTATCAGTGGAGACTTAGTAAAACTGTATGCAAATGTGTCTGCATGCTTAAACCAGTGTTTTCTGGTTTCTGCAACGCTCAAATATATACAGTCTCATAGATAAACATATAACAAACCAAGTTTAAGGATACCTGAATGATTTTGAAGTTGAATTATTATAATAAAATCAAGCTGGAGTTAGTTGTATGTTCATAATTATTCAGATGTTAATGTGAAAAGTAACTAAACTACTGAATTTGTGTTCATGTGGAAAGGAAAACAAACGCGAATTAAAGTTTGTGTATTTTTTCTTAAAATGTTCTAAGAATCAGTTCAGCCCTATTTATTTGCTATCTAAACATAGAATAAGAGGTCACTTTCAGGAACAGACATTTCCCCCTGCTACTCTATGACATTGAAATGCTGTAATGATATATTTCCGTAGCCCAGTTTGCAAATGATTTCTGGCTTGAGAGGAACTTGTATAGTTCAACCTTGTGGAATCACTGAAGATTAATAGGTTATAGATGCACAACGATTTTATTTTATTTTGTAGTTGCATAGAACAAAAACATATTCATTCAACTGGCATAATCAGTCACCTACCAGAGTTTACAATCCAGAATGCTGAGCAACCTCTGTACCGTTTTTGTCTATAGTTTTTCCTTTTTCCAGGAAAATAGTTACCAACAGTGTGAGTTTCCATTAGCACTTTTCCCTAGAATTCTAGGGAATCAAGATATGTCTTGAACTCAATAAACATATTTTGGCTATTTCAGATGAAAAAAGGAGGAATATTGTGATTTCATAATTTTCTTCTCTCACCTTATTTTAAAGGAATCTTAGTGCCTGTATAACTCATTGATGTGAGTGGAAAAAAAACCAGAACCAGTGAAAGGCAGCATCTCACATAAGCAGCTGACAGGTCATCTTAGCATAAATGGAACGCCATTGTAACCAAAAAAATTGCCACAGTGATTTTCTAATACAACTGTATCTCTCTCCCAAGAAACACTTGATAATATGAAGTTAGTATTGAATAGTGGCAAAGTGTTCTCTTCCTACCTAAAAGAACGCCTAGAATCACAAATTTTAATTCAACCTCCCACCCTACCTCTCCAGTTCTCATTCAGGGGAATGAGAGTTTGCTTCACGTGGAGTTAAGCTTCAGAAGCTTAACTTCTTTGCTATCTCACACAAGCACGGTCAACATTTTACAAGATATCCCCACACCAGCCTTTTGCCCGACTCTTGCCTGATTTGCTGAGCACCAGGGTGAGGCAGCTTGTGAAAGCTGCAGGTTAGAATGCCTTGCAAAAAAAAAGGCAAAGAGGGTACTTTTTACCTTCCAACAACTCCTTTCAAAGTTAGCATTATTCAGGCTCATCTGCACAACAGGCAAATTGTAATTCTAGACACATTTCTATAATTTAGATAGAGAATAATTTTTTTGCTATTGTGCTAGGTGTAATTAAGGATTTAGATGGAGAATTACACAGTACTGCTCTTTTGTGATTTTAAATGTTAAGAAGTAAAAAAAAAAAAAAAAAAAAAAACCAAAAAATGAATCAGATACAAAAGATAAGGGTCTAATTTCTCTGAACACCACAGGAGAGATATACACATCAGACCCACACCTTCTGTTCTTTCTTTACTAGCTTACTGTGAAAGTTCCTGTCAAGAAAAACTCAGTTTTGGTATGGAAGAATTTTGTCACTCCAGTTAGGCAATAAAACCAACGTTTTTTCCCCAATTGAAGTCTCTGCATATCCAGAGAACAACTACCATTTCATATGCTTTCCCACTACATTTGAGATTACAATTTGGGAATTCTGTTTTCTTAGTTAATGCTTTATAAAGAGCTGTAAAACGTGTCTGTATGCTCTGAACACCACTTTGTAAGCTTTGTCTTTTTTTCTTTTCTGGTATAAAAAAAGAATTATTCAATTGGGGAACTAATTGTATTTTTATTTCAAAATACCTCTATTTGTTTTTTTTTGTTTTTTTTAATAGTTTACAAGAAAATTTTTGTGAAGCTATATCTCAAAGAAAGGCTGAAAGGAAATATTGCAATCTGTCTCTCTGAAGACAAATTTTTAATGTTTAACGAGGCAGTTCCATAAAATATGTCTATTGAGGATGCAAATTTTTATGCTTGATTTTGCATAGTTCTTTGTATTATTAAATCTCAAATGGATCAATATTGAACAAAAAACTTAAAAGAAATTATAAAAATGTGAAGTTTAATAAACATGGGAATTCTCTCCCTAGTTAAAATAATTCTTACTAGTGTCTGAAAACACTAACAAGTCAACAAAATGTGATTTAGTTTCACAATACAGGAAATTAAATAGGTACTGGTAATAAAAATCATATTTACGGACAACGTTGTCTTCCAGATTATCTGAGGTTATCACTACCTCACACTGGGATACCCTCAAAAGAAGTTCAGAAAAGTCCACTGTACCTATCAACTTCTTAAGTAGTATTTATGGGGAATACTCTTCTTATCAGAGAATCACAGAGTGGTTAGGGTTGGAAGGGAGATCAAGAGGTCATCTAGTCTCACCTCTAAATGACCTCAGCACTAAAAATCTAACATGGAGTGTTTCACTCATTTTGCTGCTACAAGTAACACATATAGAAGTCTTTTACTGATTGAAAAATATTCTTATTTTCTTTTACATAATGATGACTTTCATAAAGCTTAGAACAGACCACAGAGATCTCAATGGAACTGAGTTTTTCATACTACAGAAAAAATAATTTCAGATATAAATCCTGTATCTTGAGCCAAATTTTAGGGAAAAGTTTCATTGAAGGCATTGAATATGTCTTTTCTTTCTCCCAGAATAGTACATAATACACATGAATAACATAGTGCAGTTATTTTGTGTCACAGTAAAAACTGTGATCTAATATTTGTAAAAAACAAACAAACAAACAAAAACCCCAAAAAACCAAAAAACACAACCAAAAAAACCCCCACAAAAATCCTTTCCTGTACTTGTCAGTGACTTGAAAAAAGAAAAGCCATGAAAGTCCTGCAGCTTTTACAACTATATTAAGTTCAAGTTGAGGGGAAAATACCACCTAGGATTTTGAGGAAACAAACAGGAACCTGCTGCTGAAACTCAGTAAAATAATGGAGATCAAAATTAATGCCACTTAGCATGAGAACTGTTTCAGAGGGACAGTAACTTTGAAAGATCTTTAAATGATAATGTAAAAATCAGAAGAAATATTGAATGTGGCCTCCTTAGAAATTCACAGAATAACATCAACAAATTCTATGTATAGACTCCACAGCTAAATGTCAAAAAAACTCCGCTAATTATAGAACTAATAAAAGTGAGAGAGGTATCTCCAGTTTGACACAAAGAATGTATCCTGTGGAAGTAGTAATAGAATCAGTCTTCCTGAAATTGAAGATAATAAAAATGCTTTCAGAATGCAACAAATATAAACAAATCAATAGGAGAAAAAAGAAAATAGAGATAATAAATTTGCAATGAAAATGTAATATATACCTACAACAGAATGCCTGCATGAGAGTATATGACAATTCAGGTTTATTCACACAACACAAAAGCTTTGTGGAATAGATATTTTAATGATCTGTCTCAAGTAAAACCAGCAAAGTTTGATTCATAAAACATAAGCATCAATTCTCTATTTTACTAGTAAAACTTCATTGGTTTACCATAATCCACTCTGTTTTACAACACAAAAGACCATCCCAGATTATTCAAATCATTATTTGGAAAACAGTAGGATGTAGCTGAATAGATTCTGATTACTGCAGAATTATGATTAACATTTATGTAAGAATGCTCAATATGGAGAAGATGAAAAAAAGAAAATTTTGATAAATTTATTACAAATAAAAATTATTACATTAGCTACTTTTGATTTTGAAGATAATATTGATCATTCTTCCACTATCTTTCCTCATATGCAGAAAGTAAAATGCCTCTAAAGATGAAGGAAGTAATCAATTAAAATGGTTTCCATTAAAGACAAAGAAAACCAAAGAAAGAGAAAGATGGAGTTACGCATTTTTGGAAACAGTTGCTAAAGGAAATGAATTACCCATTAAGACAGCCTGTGGTGTAATGGGACATAACTGAGATAAAAGCTTAGATGATACTGAAATGAACTGCAGTTCTAATAGTAAAGCTTTTTGCCACAGTGAATTATCAAAGAGAGTTGAAGAAGTTTTTTAAATAGCCACAATATTCTTACTGGAAGCTCTATGCACTCACTGTAGTAATTCACACAATCATGTATTGTTTGAATTGTCCTGGATTTATGATATTATTCAGAGAAATACTGCACTTTTGTCCTTGTAAAAAATTCTGTTGGCAATTCTTCTATTAGAGGAAAGTTATAAACTAATTTCAACACCAGAGAAGCATTAAATACAGAAAACTGATTGCATAATGCAGTACCTCAAAGAATAAGAATATCTGATCTACATAACAGAGAAAACCAAAGATTGGTACCTTTTTGAACTTCAGTTCACTTTATTATAAACTTGATAAACAGACGTATGTGTCAAATAATCTGGGAGACTACTGTTCTTTTGTGTTGAATTCTGTGAATTGTATAGACTGCTCATGTAGACATAAGAGAATGCCACAAAGTGTGCAGTTGAATGAGGATATATGAATGCATCTTTTTTCTAGAATGGAAACTACAATTTGCCGAAGAATGTATGTTAAAGCATTCAAGATTAAGAGTAACTCTTACAACCAGCATGTGTGTGTGCATACTGTTGTCTTACTAGGAATGTCACAATTAACATACAGGTTGTATTTCACGTCTTCTTCTCGTATCCTCCTAACTCCAATATTTTTAACATAAACTCAATGATGTGATGATAACTTTCACAAACAGTATGTGGCATTTGCACTTGTTAAAAGCTTGTTGAATAACACAGTTTGTTTTCCTTACCCATTTCAGACATCTCTGGCACAGTAACGATGTACGGTCCATCTGTAAATTTTGGTGCATTGTCGTTGATATCCTGCACTTTGATAATGAACTCAGATTCAGGCTCAAGTGGCTTGTTTGTCCGTCTATCAATAGCTTGGGCATGAAGTACATAGTGTGTCTTCTGCTCTCGATCTAGGCTTTTGGTTGAATGGATGTCTCCAGTTGTGTCATCAATAATAAATATAGTCCCCGCCCCTTCTCCAGTAAGAATGTATTTGACCGATCCATCACCTTTGTCGGAATTGGAATGCAGCTGTAGAATAAAAGCACATAAAATCATATAAAATTAATTAACAAATTTAATTAAAGGTTATTGCATATATGATGTAAAAACTATAATATTACTGTTAACACCCTTCTGTTCTGTTTTCACCCTTCCCACATCTTGCCATAATTCCTTGTATGCTTTTTCTGGCAACCTAGTAATTTTGTTCAGGGTAATTTTCCATCCAGCATAATTAATTTCTTAAAATGGGACTTCTTGGATTACGCATCCATTCTAGAAAACTTCCCTAAGTCAAGAATATTCTAGTAACTGTCATGGTTTTAATTTTATTTGGTTTTGGTTTTAGTCCTTCTAGTAGCTATTTTACAGCACTCATTGCTTGAAACCCTCTCCTAACCACTCAGCTGGGCGCATTCCCACTGAGGACTGTCCACTGCTATGATAGTAATTCAGTCCCACCTGTGTTTTCCTCTGTGGCCCCAAGGACAGTATCTTTCACTGTGAAAGGAAACTGCACACTGTGCCAGCGGAAGATGTCTGTCCAAGATTACTCTACCCCACAGCAAAACATAGGCATTTTCTTTGGATTTTGTTTGTATATTTTTAGCTAGAAAGTTATCTAACTTGCTTGTATTTAAATTATTTATAGTGAAATTATGAAGTTTGACAGAGACTTTCAGCATTTTCATTGTTCATACCACCTTGTGCTATGAAATATACATTAAATATATTATAATTAAATATACATTAAATATCTTGTAATCTTCCTTTACTACACTCAAGTTTTAATTTATTGGGGGATTGGGAGGGGGAAGGAAAACCCAGGAAGCAGATTGATGTGTTAAAAGATAACACAAAATGGCTTCCCACTGCCTCACTCTTCCTAACCTGACTTTAAAGATTTGCCTGTTTAGAATGAAAAATGATCATGTGCTCTTTGATAAGAAAGGATGATTTTTATATAAACAGAAAAGTTCTGTGGATTTGCTTTTTTTCCCTTTGAAACAACTTTGAGAACATAATGCATTTATTGAGGAGCACAATAAGAACAAAGTGATAATTCAGACACGAACAGCCTCAGGTATAGTGCAGTTATCCTGCAATGTGAAATCAGAAGGGAAACTTCTTTAAGACATTCATTTTTATCCTTATCCTACTGCCCTGAATATTTTTCAATATCTCCAGTGTGTCATTACTAAATTTTGATGCAGAATCTGAGCAAAGCAGAAACAGAATGACAGATATTATTTTTAATTCATAGGATGCAAGGTGTTACTTTCCTGTTTTCATTCTCAGTTCAAAAACCATAGGGGGTTGGATAGAGAGAAAATAACATATGTATGGTAGAAAAAAATCTGGGTTTTTTAACTTAAAAACTAAGATATAGAAGTGATGATATTTTCTCACGTATTAGGTGCATCTTGTATTTCTGGGTCTTTGTCTTGCCTTTAAAAGTATCTTCCTTGTTATTTGCAAAAGGAGTAAGCATATGGTGCTTGATGAGATTTTTCATCTCTTCTACTAAATTCATGAAATTATGGTGTTGCACATAATTTATGTCTTGTACGGTAGAGGGCTTGGAAGGGGGAAATGTAATAAATTGAAGTTTTTCAACTCATAAATTTCAGCACAACTTCAGTCCATGCACTTTATACTTACCTGAGTCACATGAAGATCTGACTGAATAACCAAAACAAAACTGGGTAACCACTGTGGACCCCCCTTTTTTTTTCCTTAAAGAAAGAAAGAAGTAGCAAAAGGGTCTGTATGTTCAGAATGTTTATATGTATGTTTATAGGGCAGCAGAACAGACTTAGAAATTTCATTTACATTAGTCATTGGCAAAATTAATCACTTCCTATCCTTAGAATAACACTATACTCTATTAAAAAAGGAATAATTCACTCTAGGTAAAACATCAAGAATCCAAACTTCCTACAAAGTCAAAATGTTACTTGAAGTGATTTATTCCTAAAAACAAGAGTAGTGGTTATTCTGGTATTCTAGTATAGGATTACTGGTACTTTAATTTTTCAAAACCAGTTAGAATTGTAGGATCCTTTTGGGATAAAATGAGCCCTCAATGTTAGTGTTTGCAAATGCTAACAGCAAAATGACAAATTTGATGAATTTATGATGCTACAAGGAGCTCAAAACTAAGGAGACTTTCCATTGTACTTCTTGCCTTTTACCTCTACCCACGTGTATATAAAAGCATATTCAGGTATATCAAATACGAGATCCCAGCAAAAAACCACTGCATTGATATCTAGAATTATGAACATATGAATCAATTTAAAAATTGCTAGGTAAGAAATACACACAATAAGGAACTGCTGTAGAATATAAAAAGTAAGGTTCTCCAAATACCAATATAGACATGCCATTCCAATACCATACCGCAGAAGGGCACATTCACAAATTCATTGTGATGGCATGAAATGCATGGACCATTTGGAAAATTAGAAATGTTGGCTATTTTTTTATTGTGAAGAAATCACTCTTTGTACTTGTCATCAGTGAAGAAAATGCAAATGTATTTTGAGTCAGTGGGTTTTACATCTAAAAGTAAAAAAGGTAAGAAACACAAAAGATACTCAGCTGATATCATGGTCAACAAATAATATGTTATTCCTGTTAAACACCATGTTACCCAATAAGCTTCAACTGAAAAATACAGGCAAGAATATCATCAGAAGTAAACTATATGCATATTAATAATCACTGAAAGCCTTCCATTGCAAACTGGGTCTTTTAAACCGCAGTTGTGAGGCAACAACTGAAAAGAAGTAAAAGTTAAAAGAAGCTCCTGCTTCCTTACTTCTAGATATGTCCTATATTGTTTGAAATATAACACTTTGATTTATGCCTTTTAATTTCTAATGATGAATTTTAAACACACAGAGGAGGATTTTGCATAACAAAATGGCATTTTCTTTGTTAGTAGTTTATATTTCAGTTTTACTGCAAAGTAAAGATTAAAGAACTGTTTGTCTTCTTTAATTCTTCCATCTTAGTACAAATTGGCCCAAGTAGAAAAACATCAAGACTTCTCTCAAATGCTTATTTGCAATATGTGTTGTGCTGAGAGAGCCCCTGGGAATCCCTGCTTAAGACAATGTTTACTAGATTAATGAGAGATTTATATCTCTGTGCATGGTGCACTTCTTCCTTTTCTCTCTGTACTATGAAATCATCTCCACAACAAGAGGTTTACTCCATAAAAGCATTTCCAACTAGAATAAATGTGATTCACCTCTTAGGTTACAAATATATGTCTTGGGAGAGTGTATTTCTGCAGCACTGCCTACAATAATTTCTAAAAGACATTGAGGGAGAAAAATCTAGCTGGACAATAGTGGCCTTTCCCTCTGCTTCGGACTGCTCTAGCTATTTCTCTCTCAGATTAATTTGACACAGAGGAGAATGTCACTAAGTAATGCAAATTCAAGCCAACTCATGTTTTGTTCAGACCTAACTCGTGTGACCTGGGGAAGTAATTTCAAACCAGCTCCCTAGAAAGGGTGTGGCCCATTCATGACCCACTTGGGGGAGTTTCCAGTGTCCCAGTGACCTTCCTCACTCTGCTGATCTCTGACAGCAATGTCTCCAATTCTCCAAATGGAGTCAGGGCAGGCTTCTGAATTGCCTGTGGAAATGTGGACTCTATTCTATAAAGTGTTGGGCTGGCTTCCGCAAACATTACTTCTGGTTTGGTTATGCTTCCAACAAGAATATATCTGTTTAATATCCTGAATCTGTCCACAACCAGAAGCTGTCAGAAAGTATTAAATTTTCATCCCCTCTAGTAATTATTCCTGTCTTTATTTCTCTGATTTTTTTAAGGAAAAAAGAAGCTGAAAATAATAGCAAATGGGCAGATCTGGAATATCCCCTTTGTCAACCAAGTGGCCTACACTTCTTGATATATTTACTAACAAGTTGCATCCAGGAAGATTTATGACATTTCCTCAATCTTTAACTAGCCTATATCAGCAGTGTATGACTTATTTTGCAGAATAGTAACCAAGGTGCCCCTATTTTGCTAAGACTTCAACATTTTTCTTCCATCAGTCCATTTAAAAGCCCATTTTCTTTTAGAATTCCTGCAGAAACTGCAGAAGGGCTCATTTTCTTTTAGAATTCCTGCAGAAACTGCAGAAGGGCTACATTAATCAAAGGCATGATTTGCAGATACTTGCAAATATTTCAGTTAATGAGTTTTCTTCATATTCTTATATTAATTTTGATACTATGAATCTTTAAATACTTTTTTTGGTGCACTAGCACATTAACTGCTGTAAAATGAATTCATGGATTGAAGGCTAATTGCCCACCTAGTATACTGTTGTCACTGTTTGTAACTGAAAAATGATCATGTGGCTAAAGCCTAATCACAAACACAAATATCAGGTGGCTGCTGCTTAGTTACTGGCCTTATTCACTACCAGTCAGCTTCATACATCTGCACAACAACATTGGGCTGATGTTCAGCCATTTCATACATCCAAACATTTAAACAGACTTACTTGTCAAGCAACTGACCAAAAATAGGCAGAAACTACTGGACAATAGGAAAGAGGCCCAATGCAAAAAACCCCCTCCAATAGGTACTACAAAACCAATCAAAAAACTGAGAAGAAAGCCAACATCCTACTTCTACTGAGAATGAGGAAAGTTAACAACTCACAGTGATCACCACGCTCCCCTGCACTTGCCTCAGGAAAATATACTGCAAACAGGAAACCATGCATGACCAGAAGAGAAAAAATCCTGGATAAGAGGAGGCAATTGTGAAGTAGAAGAGTTGTTCGTTAGTGATTTAACTGCATGACTGCTCCCTCCTGTTTGCTTTAGTTAAAAAAATCTGCATTCTTGGAGTGTTGTGTGGGTGGAATTTTAAGTGGACTGGTTTTAATTCTTGATATATGATCTGGATATATCTTGTTCTGGAAACAAAAGTATTATGAAGAGATTGCCTTCTATGAACTAAATTCAAATCCAAGGCTAATTTTTTAAAAAACAAGAACCGTTGCACTAATGTAATGAATTTAATCAGAGCTGAAGTGGTTATGTACATAAACACTTAAAAGTATTTTGAAATAACTGCAGATAATGAAAAATTATTGTTGAAAATTAATAATAATAATAATAAATAATTTGCACTGGATTCCAAAAGCAAAACCTGAGTTATGGTCGTGACACTACCATTATGTCTTGAATAAATATTGTGTTCTGTTCAGAGAGCACCATGTTCTTTCAAGGAAAGCAGCAGAATCTCCCCTTCTTAATTCTGTTTTCACTGTCAATCAGTTTAACTTGACAAGAGGGACCCAGCAGAACACTACTGCAGTAAAGTCTACCAGTGAGTGCCCAGCCCAGAGGAATGACAAAATTATACCCAAACAACATGAGCTATGACCTTTAGCAAAACATAGAGGGATGTATTAAGTTACTTGCTTTCCTTACACAGAATGGTTTATTGCCTCACTAAAAACATCAAAATGTAGAGATATATAAAGAATTAATGGTAGAGCACTAAAACACTGAGTAAAAATATTTTATTCTTCCCTCTAATAAGAACTGCAATCATACTAACATCTTTTGATGTTTATGTAGACAAAACATTTTAATTTAAAAGAAATGTTACAGTAACTTATTAGCAGTAAAAACTGCATTTAAATTTTTTCTTGATGCAAAAGCAGAGTCTAGCTGATACTACTGAAATGTTCATTGTGTCTATGCAGTAAAAATACTGTCAGATTTGCTGCTGACTTCCTTCCCTTGGTCTGAGCTACAATATATATTTTAATGAAAGACAGTGCTCTGGGCAATGTCACACATTTTGATGGAATTTTCAGAGGGAATCATTAGCCCAGGAGATAACTGTACTATCCATAGCAGCGTCCACAAATTGACAAGAAGTTATTCCACACCCTTGTCAAACAGAGGAAGAAAATAGAAAAACACAATTTCCCCCATCTGCTGAATGAGTTTTCTGAGATAGAAGAAAAATAATTGGATTGCAATCATCCAGGAAAAACACAACTGAAACAATATTAACTTCACAATATAACACTATAGCACACAAACATCTGTTCTTGCAAGATGTTTCCGCTTGCAAGCGGCTCCTCTGAAGTCTGCTCCTTTGGTGCAGCCATTAGGAAGACTGTAATGGCAGAAGTATGCAGATGCATAAGCAATCACATCTGAAACAACAATAGGCATACTAAAGCAACCACAAGTGGTCAACATTAGCTTCTATTTTCTCTCTATACAAAAGGACTCCAGGGAATGAAAAAGAAACAAACAAGCAAACAAACAAAAAAAAAAAAAAAAAAAAAAAAAAAAAAAAAAAAAAAAAAAAAAAAGAAAAAAGTAATTCTAAAATGACAAAATAACTTTTTATATATAAAACTGCCATTTTGTTTTCAAAGAACACTACATATTTTTAAGAAAAATAGAAACCCAAATTGTTCTTTCAGTGTACTATGTGTCTATATTATGCATCTCCCATATGGAAGAAAAATAATTATGCTCTGTTGAAGTTTTCATCTGAACTCTCTTCACAGCAGTAACCTTTCATTTTAGACATCTTTTACTTGTGTAAATGCTGTGATGGGCATAGAAACTATATTTTTTCCCCAGTAAGTAGGATTTCCATAGTCTATGGATTTTAGAGTGTTTTTTTAAGAGTTTCACAGACTTGAGCAGAAGCAAATTACTAAGAAATAAGAAAAAAAATCATATTTAGTCTTCAGTTTTCACCACCTCTGCACAATTACTGTCACTAAATCTCACTTTACAATCAATAAATCTGTAGTCATGGTGATAACTTAGATTCCATTCAGTAGGACCATAAATTTGACAGTTTGAATCCAAGTGTCTTGATAATACATTGCTACTCAAATAAGCCCTGACCACACATCACCACCATTGTAAGAAGAATGTTTTACTTCTGAATGTGTTCTAAATCATAATAAGGTGGTGATATGCCACCATAAAACACTTCTAAAAATCTCACCATTCCTATAAATGGGCACAAGCAGGAATGGGAAAGAAAAGCTTTTCAGTTTTTCAGTTCATGGACCTACTCTTGGGCACAGGTCCTTCAAACCTCACACTTACTTAGACCATTGAAGCTCTGCTTTGTCTGTAAATGCAGCAGCATTCAGCTACACAATCACCAATGGATTACACCTCAAAAATGCCAAAGGCAGTCCTAAGTACCAATATCATAACTTGCATTACCTACTCAAGTAAGCCTGCTTTCATATGAAAGGATGTTTGCTTAAGACATTGAAAAGGTCCAGGTCAGAAAAACAGTAAGCACATATATCCTCTAAAAAGACCCAAGAGATGCAAGAGTTCAGGGCTTGGAAACTCACTGATGCAGTGAAAAGCTATTCTTCACTGAAAAACATTGCACATTTGTGACAATGATGGAGTAAAAACACGTGTTAAAACAGTGTGTTTCCACACACTGTTTCTGCAGACTTTCTACAGGTGCTTTTAACCTTCATTTCTGATGCTTGTTTGGTCAAGCTACTCTCACTGCACTTTTTTTTTTTTTTTAATGTACACAAAGAGAAAAATCAAACTCTTCTTTTTCTTTCCATTTCCAGTACAGAGGCAAAAAGGGAAAACATTCCTTGTAATAGGGTCTTCCAAAAAGAAAAGACATATATGTTTTACTGAACAGGAATGCCAACCTAAGGATTATTTATGATTTTTCAATATGTGAAAAAGTTATTAGTTCTCTAAAACTCTGATCAATGAATATTGTACTATGTGTGATCTCCATGCATAGAGCTTCTTCTGATATTGAGAGCAATAGAAATAGCTCACTGCAGCACACAGCTGTAAGTGTAATAGTGCTCAAACTCTTTTTGAAAGTACCATTTATTTGTTTGCTTGTTTGTTTGACAGTGCTACAGCTAATACTGTTTACTCTATGAAAGATCTGAAGACAGCACATTAATTTCTAAGCTCTGGGAAAACAACTCTGTTGTGTACTCATGTGATATTCTAAATTACTTCTTTTTACTTTGCTCTTCCTAAGAAATACTGTGAAGAGAAAAAATAAATGTGTGACTTTCTGGTGTAGTATTTGTGAGCTGTGTAAAATCAGCTAGAGGAAATTTTTTGCCAGGGACCTGATTACTTACTCTAATACAGAGTTTGATTAGGAAAAAAATATTATGTGGAAAAGATCAAGGAGAGATAATTAATTTACCAGCTTCCTTTTATCCTATCATTCCAAAAAAACTTTCACACATTTTTCAGTTTGATGTCTTTGAAGCTAATTTGCTGAGAAATTTTTAAGACTCTGTAAAGAAAACAGGTTAGCTACTGTCCAATGGCTTCTATTTCAGGTGAAAAAGTTGTTTCAATCTGAAGAAACTGAAAAGAATGCACTACCATGCGTCATCAAAGACTGCACACACCATTGCTTGAAAAGGACTTAATCTCCATATTTTTGTGAACTTCCTATCAAAGCATAATAATGCATTTTCCAGGTAAAATAAATACATATTTTCATTATTGAGGTGATTTTTTTTGGTCACTTGTTATATAGTTTTGAAATATTAGGAAGTAGTATCATAACATTAAATATCAGAATATTAATTTATTGGGGTATTGATTCACTGCTTATGCAGTATTGAATCCTTAAAATCACATCCTGGTTTTGCATCTGGAAAGCGATTTCATCTTTCATATGGTCTACAGCTTTTCTTCTTCTTGGGTGAAATTCGTATTTGTAAAAAAACTGGTTCTGTATAGAGTTTCCATTACAACTCTCACAAGAAATCACCCTTCTTCTGCATCTCTCTTAGAAGAGAGTGTGACTTTTTTTCCTTCTTCCTCTAATGTGGAACTCTTCTGTTTGCTAGAAACGAAAAGTAAACATGACACAGTAAAAAAAAATCCTCATCATCATGTTGAGGGAATGTTTCCACAAATTTGAAAGATCACCTGTGCCTCAAAATCCATTGATAACGAAAGACGCCAGCTCTGCTACTTTGAACATCGTTGTTGTGTCAGTCAGAAGGTTCATGTTGAGAACAGAAACTTATCACCAGCGGTCTCCACCAATATGTTATGTATTGAATGCAATAACAAAGCGACAAAATGATCCTGACTGTTACAAAGACGACTATACTTTCACAAGTAAGAATAAAAAAATAGAAACATATGAATGCCAGTGAATGGAAATGTAAACAACTTTCCTTAACTTTATCATGCTTTTTATTGTCTGTTACAAAAACTTTCTGGATCCCATATGAGTGTAAACTGGGGAAATGTAAGAATCTTTTCTGTGTATTTCCCAACTTTATTACAAGCATTCCCAAGAATAAATACAATTTCTGAGCTCAAGGTTTTTAAATCAGGTAGTTCTTACCTATTAGCACAGTTTTTTCGAAGTAGTACTGGGCTACTGCTTCTTTTGTCCTTCTAGATTTACCATGACCCACTGCAGTGTATAAAAACCTGAACTGCCACTAATGCAAGTTTTTGATTTTAAGACATAAAACCCCCCTCATTTTTCACATTTACTGCACTACAACTTCCAGACAAGTAAAACACAAGTTCTGAAAATGTTTATAAAACAGTTTTACATCACAATTAACGACTGACTGGTGTTTATAACAGTTCTTGTGCAGAGGGCGGGTGTAATGTGCGAAGTTTTGCTGCATTTTACACCTGACAATACACATGCAAGTGCTGTATGGTATTTTTCAGCACAGTACAGACAATTTCCATCTTTTCATGAACAACTGTCATTTTTCATTGTGACTTACAACACAGTCTAACAATGACAATAAGAAAATATGCTAGACTTTTGAAATAGCAACCAAAGAGATCAAGCCATCCAAATTTCCAGAGACTCACAGTTAAATCTGAAATATACTTAATTGTTCTTGTGTTTAATCCAGGAAATATCTGTTTCTAAAAGCAGCTGTAGCGTATTTTTCTTTAATTTTCTATTTTTCTGCAGAAGTATCTGCAGATGACATGACGATGCAGTATCATGTAACATTTTGTATTCTAGCATTGCTCTAGTAAAAGCAATAAAATTTAGATTAAATTTTTCCCATATGTTAAAAAACATAGAAAATGTGCAAAGAATTTATCTTACATAGCTTTAGATAAATGGATTTTTTATAATTAAATAATTCTCAAAGTTCTACTTTTCTCACTGAAAAATATTTATGTTCTTTGCTGTCCATTGTCAAGTCACATATGTTTCATGCTCGAACTTGTTTTCATTTTTCTGTAGGACAGATATATCTGGACCACGAAATTATCTTGAATTTAACACAAGAAAAATCTAGTTGAGAATTACTTTCTTCCAGTTACCCTTTGACAGTGTTTAACAGAAAACATTTCAACAAACCAAGTAAGAGGCTTATTGATTTACTAAAATAAACAGCAATATAATCAGCATGTTACTTTTAACACAAAATCTATGTTTCTGATTAAGAAAGAGGTATGCTATGTTCACTATCATCTAAATCCAATACGTAGCATCAATGTTCTCTATTTGTATATGTAAAGCATCCCAGACATGGTGTTTCCTTCACTGCTATCACTTACCAAAGTAAGGGATGAAACAAAATCTGTTAAAATTTGATCTTTCTCTGGGACCAGTATTCAAACTTTATTAAAAGTTAGAAGTGTACTATTCACACTTCAAGGCAATGTATTCCTCTCCTTAGTGTATCTTATGGGCATGCTGATACATCAATATAGATGTAATTTATCTGAACATTTTGATGATTTTTCTTTTCAGAAATGCTCTGGCACCTTCTCCCTTCCCAAAAAATGCTCAGGCAGAATAGGATTAAAATCCCTAAAGCTATTGGTGGCCAAGAAACATCTAGATACAAGTGATTCTTTAAAACAATACATGTAAAATAACAGGGAAAGCAACATAAAAATAGTTCATTCTGAGAGGCCATTAAAATGAGCTATAATAGATATATTTCTACACATTCTTGCTAGCAGTACAAGATAGCATCAATACAGGGCACATTGAGTCTTCTTTGGAAGTTCTCTGCATAGTTTATTCATTAACACATTTTCCATAAAAGACTGTTTTCTTTACATTTAAGTACCCCAGGAGGAAGTGCCCATATGTCCCAGCAGAAGATCCATGGGTATGATTCTCCTCCCAGGGTCATATTTTCCTAACCTAATACTGTGAAGTCCAAAAATATTTATTCTTTTTCAGGAAAAAAATTAAAATAATAAAAACATATTGCTTGATATTTCAAACACCCACTGAATACGAGTTTTCACTTAGTCATCCTAAAGTGAGTAAATATTACTCATATTGCTAAAATCCTGCTTATTCCATGTAAGGAGTAATCTAGCAGATTGCTATGTTCAGTGGTGCTATATAGTCCTAACACAAGAATTCATGGCAACAAAGATGACTTACTGGTTAGGCGGCAGAAATAAAAATCTTATTCTGACAAGAGGCCAACTCTTTTTTTTTTTCCTCCCCTTCAAAAGATAATTTTAAGATCATGCAATCAACTGGAAACATATTCCTTTTTACCCAAACCATGTTGTGCACTTAGAACTAAAGAAAACCCAGACAAATATTGGTGATGTAGTAAATATCACATCCTCTAAAGGCTTGTTCAAGAAAACTCTGGGTAAAACCAGGAATTCCTCCTGCTTCCCACCTCTTCTGTTAATATAAATAAAATTTTTGTTCAGACAGAAATCCACATCTTGAAGAAGTTTGCGTGTGTACAAGAGGAACAAACGACAAAATAAGTATTTAATATCACAACAGTGTTGATGGTAGGAGTAAAGCAAGAAAGATTGTATCAAAACAGTTCCTCTCTAAATGCCAGTGAGGTATATTTTGTCTTTCCTAAGAAGGATAAATTCCTGACTTGACCTAACTAGTAGAGGAAAAAAAATAATCTACAGTCTGAAGAACAGACACTTATCATTTTCATTAGAGATTAGTAACACTTGCACAGAAGTAGTTTTACTTTAGAGCAACTTTTCATCTATCTGGTTCACAATTAATTCCAAAAGAAGTTACACTAAAAATATTGCATATGTCTTCTATGACTTGTCATAATGGGTAGTAGATTTGCTCCAAAACTACTTTTTCTTTTATTATTTAATGCCTGAGTTTTTCTACAATGCAGAAAATTGGAAAAAAGGAGGAAAATTGCTGTATTTTAAATATGTTTATTTTTATAAAACCGTCAAATGGTTGCACTTAAACACATACTAAGAACTTATCCATACAAATATCCTGTGGTCTGAATTACAAAATCCTTTTGGCTTATATACAGGAGAAGAGTTGTTTCCTCTTTAGGCCCAGGTTTAGATACAAATTACATGAAAATAAACCAGAGTATATAATGTATCCTTCTCTGAAGATGAGGCCTATTGAGCTAAATAACGATGCTCCTTCAGCTTCAGACATTATATGCAGACATCTCACAGATAAAAAGCTACTTAGGTAATATGCAGTGCAAGTCTCCAAAGTTTTAATTCACACCAGCTCATGAATGGCAGGGTAAGATGGTTCTCAAAATATTAAATTATTATTTTATTAATTGCTGACTTTATTAATTGCTGACTCAGGGTAAGCTGTCTGTGTAAGTAAGGTCAGGGCAGGAGCAGTGAGCTCTCGGCCAAGCTGCAGAGTACTCTGTGGTACAGGAGATCAAAGGGAGAAGCTTTCTGAAGACTTCAGATCTTTCAGGGAAGATTTATCTATTTATTTATTTATTTATTAAATTTCATAAACTGCAGGTGGATTGTTGTATTGAACCTTTAATCCAAGGAGGGAAATCCTACTCTTCAGCCCAGGATATCACATCCTTATCTGATCAAACTCTTCTCCTCGGGCTATCTTACATCCCTCTATTTTTCAAAAAGTTCCATCATGCCTCTTCACTTTCCCTCTTGGAGTTCAATTCTTGTATGCATCCCAGCCTGTAACATTCATGTCCACATGCACTGCAGTTCCTACAACCCCACCTCCAGTAGCATTCACACTGAATGCGCTGATAAACTGTGATGTCAAGGACATATGAAAATTTAAAAATAAGATTTTAGCATTTAAATTTTTTGCTGAAGGATATGGAGAATTTGGAAGTATAACTGGATGCAAAACCCTGCAGTGAATAGGGTTATAGAAATATATGTATATTTTCTAATATAAATAAGTACAAAACTAAAGCAGTTTGTTTTAAAATTAGGGTAGCCAATGTGGAATTTTCAGTAAAGTAAGTAATTCAAAGTTAAGGAGCTCTCTGCCTCAAGACCATCTGTGTTTCAGCCTTTCCTAAACAAATCCAAAGGCTCCATGGGCAGGCAAAAAATACATTTACAGCTTAAAAACACAACCTGCCCCTACTCACCAAAATATCCACATTTAGTCCTGTGAAGACAGGTGTACACATATTTATATATACAGCACACATACAATCTCAGTGAAGTTGAGAAAGACAGCTTTGAAATACAAATATTTTAGAATACTTCACTCACATTTTGTGTTTTCTTTGGAATGGGGAAGTAAGACATTTTCCACCACTCTACATAAATTTCTAATATAAAGAAGAAAGCTTCCAGCAGTTTTCTTAAAGCACATGATATGGCTGTGATTACAGCTTTGCAGAAAGACACCAAGGACATATTCAGTAAAACATGAGTTTGCCTGCCATTTATTTCCTTGCTGGAAGTGGTGCTTTCAGTATCACGCTGTTATTGAAATTAGCATGTGAGGGGAATAGTTGCTTGCAAAATTCTGAAAATGCTCAAGGACAAATGAAGCCTTGTGAAAGCATAATTTAATTAATGATAAAAATCCAGAAAGTGGTTTCATGGCCCACAGTTGGGATTAATACAGCTAGTTACTGATTAATTCCACTTATATCTTACAAAAGTAATGTTGTTGCTTTACCTCTGTCTATGTAGTTTTACTTCTTACACTACATGCATCTTGTGCTTTGTTTTGTGTTTTGTATTTTTTTTTCTCCTCATGTAAATAATTATTTTTCAAGTTCCACTTGATCTTAAAACTTGTTCCAGGGAAAACTGAAGGCCTCTGAAATAGACACAAAATACTACCTGACATTAAATTAACAAATTTCTTCCTAGTGAATATGATTTTTTCCCACTTACTCCTGACCAGAGGTGAGCACAGTTTACTGTATACGAATGCATCTAACAAAAGATTTTTCAGGTGGCTTTTAATGTCAGTTCCAGTATGTATTTAGTAATCAAAACAAGGTTTTTTTTAAGATTAGTCTGGTCATGAAAAATACCAATTCTGGACAATCCCCTCCAATAATATTAACAATATTTACAATTAAAGTATTATTCTTTATGGTAGATGAACACGTTTTTCCATAGCTCTGCTCCCCTGACTCAGGGAAAAGGAGAAGAAAGGTGATATTTTAAAACCTTAGCTGGTGAGGTATCTGGACTAGATTATCAGAAATACTTGTTACTAACCAAGCATTTAAAATATCTTTTTTTTCTGACAGTCTTATATAGCAGTTCTCCAAGGAGCCTCTGCATGAAAGAGGTACCTCTCTGTGCAAAAGATGCATTGGCTCAGTGGCTCCAGACAAAAATCAAGTGAGTCAGGATGTCCAGCATAAATGATAGCACACCAGGGAATCTTGGGACATTTTCTGATGTCCTAACAATGACTATATACTTTAAAATCATGTTAAGATAGAAGTTTCTATCTGTTTAGTTTTGGATATGATTTCATTTTAGTTTGTGATGATTCTACTTATTCCCCTCAAACATTCTCCAACTTGATAACGTAGTTTCAGTAGTTAATATACAAGTAACTCTGGCTTATGGACAATTGGCTTAGACAAAACAAACAAAAAAACTAAACCAAAAATAAATCACCAAAAAAAAAACCCACCCAAAAAAAGCAAAAAAAAACCCCCACCAAACAATAATGAAAATAGAACAACAAGCAGAAAAACCCCAGCAGAATCCAACATTTTAAAAAAAAATCCCCACGAACACACACATAAAAATGAAAACATGACAGGAAATGAATGAAAAAGTGAATAAAGAAATGAACAAGATGATGCAAAAGAGTACTGATTAAATGAGACAGAGTAGACAAAACTCTGTAAGAAAGGGTTTAGTCTAAGCTGGTCCCATAGCAGGCTATCATTATGGAATGAATGATCTTTTGATTTTTCTTCCTGACCTAAAATTCCGTGGCTTTCTAATTTTTAGAATGCACTTTAGCAATTTCATGTGTAAATCATGTCCTTTCAGTCTGCTACCCTTCCTTGATTAGGGAAAGGTAAAAGTTCAATTCTATGAATAAATTATACTCTAACTTTTAAAGGTAGCGTTTATAAAGGGTAGAAAAAGGGTCTATTTTTTTCAGGGAATCATTGTTTCATTACACATCAGCAACACTTAAATTTATCTTGCAGACAGGCTTGCTGAGATACTACCACAACAGATTTTCTTGACTCAAACAAAATCTGCAAAAAAACCCCAAGCATAGAAACAAGGCAGGTTGTTTCTTGTTTAAATTTCTAAGGAGGTGTGAGGCTTGAAAAATAACAGATGCATTCATTTTCTTACACTTCTTAAAATAGCTATTTATATTTATGTTTAGGGTTAGTCCCATATGAATATGTGCTGAAATATAAAAATAATGTGTGATCATACCACTAATATTAGCATTAGAGAATTTATCACATGTTGATTATTTGTCTTCCTTAATCTTAATATATACATATACACATAACAGGGCAATATGTTGCTGTACTGTACAAACACAAGACAAGGTCATCAGAAGAAATGAATCACTTCTGGAAAAGACAACAGAAGTTTTTTACTGAGGTGACAGTTATGGAGGAACTTTAAAATAAAATAGAATATTTTCAATTCATAGCGTTACATACTTATTTTTTATATGTGTAGTTTTATCTTCTGCCCAAGTGGCGAGACTTCCCTAAATGTCCCATTTAGAGGAGTTTCATATTTTCTCATTTTTAAGCAAATCATAACAAAAGCTTCAGCCCTTTTCAGCTACAAAGCAGAACAGAAATGAAAAAGATCTAAAGCTCTTGGATATTTGTACACTGCTGGATACTCTAAACCTGGCATTTTATTTTTTTTAAACTTTTTGTAAAAGGGCAATGTTAAAACTGTGAAAGATAATGTCAGTCAATAGGACGACTCAACTAATAGATACTACTGAAAAGGTAACAGTAGTGACTGTTTAATTAAAAATCCTTTCCATTGTTTTGGCAATCCAAAGATCTCAGAGAAGTGACAGTGTAATTTAAATTAGGATCATTCATTATGGTTCATAATTGCAATGGGTAGCTTAATGGTAAATAAATGGTGAAGCTAAAACAGATTTGAAGCCTTACTCTCCTTTCACAGTCTTCATTCACAGCTTCTGGTTCTGGTTGTTATTTCCCTCTTGTCAAGTTCTTTTGCACATAATTGTTCCTTGTGCTTTCTACCTGTCTTGTGTAATGACTCACTATTGATCAATGTGGTGTTGTTCTGGCTGCCCTGAGCTACGAGAGAATGCACTTCTGCACCACTCCTCTCGGCAGTCTGAGTCCTCAGAGTGTGCTTAGGGACTTTAGCAGTACCCTTCAGCAGTGTTCTCTGCTGTTCTACCTCCTGACTCCAGTTGCTGCCTCCTTCCCTGCCACCCTGTACACAAAATACCATATAAATCCTCAAGGCAGAGGAAAAGGAAAAAAATATTAATAGGTAGATCGACTTACTTAATCATGATGACCATTTGTGGAAATAAAAGAGGAAATAATAATAGTAAGCGTCCAAAATTTAAAGACATGAATGCACAATATTAAGTAGCTTTACAGAAAATGAACATAAAAATGAAATGTCAGAAATTGACCCATAAAAATATTCTTGACGCCTTTGACAGAAGGAGAAACAAAATGGAACAGTGACATCTATACAAAATGTGAAACTGGCCTTCTTGTTGCACATTTCTATCTAGGAAAAGCAGGAAAAAAAAACTCTCCTCCTAAAATACTCATTTAATTTTCCAGTCATATAGTTAAATTCAGAGTGGAACTGGGGCTTATTTCTCCTTCCTGAAGTAGAGGTTCATAAATATGTACGAACAAATGTCTTTATTTCTCAATTCCCCACCTTGTCAGGAAACTAAGTTCACTAAAAAAGGCAAGACATTTGCAACTCTCCTAATCAACAAACATGGTGGTTAATTAATTAATCAAGTTCTAGTTGTTGTATGTCTCACATGCACAATTAATCCAGCCACATAGCTTCTCAGTGTGTCTTCTGCTGGGCATCCCACCTCTGCAGAATGGGTGACAATTGTTTCTTTACACTCTTTGAAACCCCCCGTGTACGAATAACACAGATTCTATTATCCATTACCTCATCCAGATCCTGCTACTGCCACATAACAAAGACCTATCAAACAAAAGTCAATTCCAAATTTAACTTCTGACTGTCAGCTGAATGTTAACAAAAATCATAAAGCATTGCTTGGGAAATTTACTGGAATTAGTCAGAGTTCTGTGAAATTCTCAGAAAGTAGAAAAATACTGATTATGATGAAGCCCAAAACTTTAATATTTTAATTTCATTTTTCAGAACTCCAATATCTCAGATTTGCAATTCTTTTGTTTTAACTTGAAAAGGAACAAGTAAAAAAATATATCTTAGTTATCTGCAGATATGGGAACTTCAAATGATAGATAAAAATTGTTCTCCATAGACATTAAATAAAAGCCATCCATTTTATTCTTATGGGTAAGCATTTTAATCTGTTTCAAAACTCAGACATCTCATATAACTAATATAAAGCCTAAAGACATCTATGTTTCTGCAAAAGGGACAGAACTTAAAACACTCTCTCAAAGCAGAAGGCTTTCAAAAAAGTGATGGAATATCTTAACCAAACAAATTCACTGTAGTTTCATGCCTGAAATCTGGTTGATCTGAGATTACTCTCTACAGACACTGAATAGTGGTCACTTGGGTGTTTCTACACCTGCAATTTGTCTTGCTCCTGTAGGCTCTGTTCTGTATTTCCCATGCACTTCTGCTTCACACTTGATATTATCCAATGACTAACAGAAGAGAAAGCAAATTCCACGACACCTTATAACCACATATGCTTCCTTAAAACCTCTTACACACTAAATCCATAACTGGTTTCTGCCAAAAAGTCTTCAGAGGGTACGTAAAATAAGCACCAACTAGGATCCAGATTTCAACACACAATTACATTGTATATAATTACCTACAAATGTGTCGAAATCATCAGATACAATTTAGAGAAAAAATCCAAAGATTTGCCATTTACATCAGCTGAGAAGCCAGTCTGTGAAATTTAGATTATTGTCACATTAGTGTGGTTTGCTAGAGTTTTCTCAGAAACTCAGTGTAACCACATAAACTCCCATAATATGTTAATATTATATTAGATGTTATTAATTATCATAGGAGATGCAACACCTACTCTCTAGAAAGCTGCAGATCTCCAACACTTTAGTGCTTATGTTCTCTTAACAAGGCAATAGAGGTACAGATTTCTCTCTGCACAAAATCTGCACAAAAAAGAAGAAAACAAGGAAATGGGAGGTGCAGAGCTCCCTTTTATACTGCATGACTACCTGTTAATTATAGGCTTCAGTGGAGTGATGAACACTTCAGGGTAAAACTGTGCTTGTTAAAGTCCCTTGTTTTGTGTTCTCAGTTTATGCCTTCAGACATATTTGAATAGACACTGGTAGCAAGTCTGCATCTGTCTGATGTAAAATGCATTTGCCTGTTGTGGTGCCAAAATCCAGGAAAACTGACAGCCACTCCATGTGTGCACATTTTTTAATTAACATATGATGGAATGGGGAGAAGTGGTTTCTTGATATATGGTGAACTAATCTTAAAATTAAGATTCAGAAAAATGTTGTGAAGGTGAATTAATTGATACCTCCTGAGAACCTTTGGATGCAAGACTGTAGGCAATACAAATCAAAACCATTCACGTCTTTCCTATCTTGTTCCCCAATAGCACTACACATAGCTGTAATATATTAATGTAATATATAGTCTTGAAACATACGTTATCTTCCTAGTTAGTATTTTTCAGAATGAAAAAGATTTGAAGAAAGGTGCATTGAATAGCTTTCATTCAGCTTCTAATGACCACATACATAATGCTCATGTATTTATATGATCATAAAGTGGCAGTGGAGCTGAGGTACTGTGAAGATTAAATCCTCTTAGCCTCCAAAGGATCCACAAGGAGTTAGAGCAAGGTGATCTTTTAGTTACAGGTGAAACAAGACAAAGAAAGATAAGAAGAAGGAAACACAGCCAGAGATCACTGGAAAGTGGAAACTGCAATGTGAGAAATTTCAGTAGGTGAATGAAAACCAGCTGAATAATGAAGACTGAGGAGAAAGCATTTCTGCAGATTATGAACAGATTTTTAAAAGTTTGCCTCCACTTCCTTAATAGTACTCATGATGGGGGAGGTATGCAGGTGTTAGAAAATACAGTAACTGGCAACAATTCAACAGAGGGGAATACCATGAGAAATTAGGAACATTTCAAAAGAGGTTTATTCAAGGTAAATCAGAAGGGTTGACAAACTGGAACATCCTCCCACACAGAGAAGATTCCTTTTCTGCCTTTGGTATTCAAGAGACTGAAACAATACAGATAATTTTTTTTTGAATAAGAGTCTTACAGTTTTAAATTCTCAGGTTGTTGTTGGGGGTTTTGTTTGGTGGCTTTTGTTTGGCTTTTGTTTGTTTCTTTGTTTGTTTGTTTTTGGGGGAGAGGAGGGGATGGGAAGGATATTTATTATTGATATCAGAAATGGGTCTTCCAATTTTCAAGAAACTTTTAAGTTATTTTACTACTCAGTATCCACAGGACCAGAAGGGAAACTTCCACATTCTCTCAGGGATGCCTGTGTGGCTTGATATTTGTATCACATTTTTACCTAGGGATTTTTAAATCATGGTTTGTTACAAAGGGCTGACAGATTAAACAAACAAACAAACAAACAAACAAACAAACAAAAAACCAAAAAAACCACTTCTACTTAACAGTATATATTTTTTGAGCAACAATCAGAAACATTACTCTAACCATCTGATTTCCACTCAAGTACATTTGTATATGCTGCCTAATTAGGTCATATACATTCCTTCTGCACCTGGAATGGGGAAATCCTGGATGTTCAGAAAGACTACGGAATGAGATGCTGAAAAGCAGTGCTGTGGAAAGGGACCTGGGGAACCTGGGCAAGAGAAAGTTGATGATGAGTTAGCAGTGCCCTGGCAGCCAGGAGGGACACCCATGTCCTGGGGTACATCAGGCACAGCATCACAGCCAGGCAAGGGAGGGGATTGTCCTGCTCTGCTCTGAGCTGGGGCAGCCTCACCGCGAGTGCTGAGGGCAGGTTTGGGTGCCAGAATGTAAGAAAAATATTAAACTATTAGTGAGTATCCAAAGAAGGTTACAAAGGTGGTGAAGGGCCTTGAGGGGAAGGCATACGAGGAGCAGCTGAGGTTGCTTGGTCTGTTCAGCCTGGAAGAGAGGAGATCTCATTGCAGTTGCAACTTCCTTGAGGGGAAGAAGAGTGGCAGGCAGTGATTCTCTTTTCTGTGGTGACCAGTGACAGGACCTGAGGGAATGGCCTGAAATTATGTCAGGGGAATTGTAGACTGAATATTAGAAGAGGATTTTTCACCCAAAGAGTGGTTGGGCACTGGAACAGCTCCCCAGAGAAGTGACCA
Source organism: Sterrhoptilus dennistouni (assembly GCA_013397095.1). Taxonomy (NCBI): domain Eukaryota; kingdom Metazoa; phylum Chordata; class Aves; order Passeriformes; family Zosteropidae; genus Sterrhoptilus; species Sterrhoptilus dennistouni. The sequence continues at coordinate 284,675 of VWZU01008024.1, forward strand.
CAACACCAAACCTGGCAGAGTTCAAGAAGTATTTGGACAATGCTCTGAGGCACATGGTGTGACTCTTAGAATATAAGTTCCTGTGCAGGGCCAGGAGTTGGACTAAGATGATCCTGGTGGGTCCCTTCCAACTCAGCATAATCTGTGATTCTGTGATTTTATTAACCACTGTAATAATTATCAATATCCCTCCTGCAGTTAGGGAAGTATAGTTGAGGGATGCAGAGGTGCCACTAATAAAAATTATCATTTTCTGCAGTTGATTCACCAAGAGAAAAGGAACACATAATAGATGAAAGAGTATACTCCAAGGTAAAAGTTAACAGCTCTATAAGTAAAAAGTGGCCACAACAAAGAGCAATTAGAGAATTTTCACCTAAGAGTGTTTTTATTTTGGACAGGCATACAGAAGGAAGTGAACTCTGGGTGTCACTGGTTTAGGGTTCATACACAGAAGCTTCTCAGTGGGATCTGATTTTCTGATAATACCTGGTATCTATACCCTAAAGTGAAAACTGGAAAGAAACAAATTGAACAAGGCAACAATATGATTTAATTCCTAAACAGTGCACTGAACTGGAACTACTGAGTACCAACAGCCACTTGTGAGACAGAAGAGCTTTTTGGTTTGGGTTAGATTCTTTTTCCTTATAAACTGTAGTCAATATTTAAAGAAATACTATTGTATACTGCACATATTTCAGCTTTTACCTGGAACCTACATTCAAATTTTACATGATCCTTATTAATAATGATTTAAATAAACTTTGAATGAGTCACTGTAAATTGACTGTAAATTGTCAGTTTTCTTTAAGTATGAAAACTATTCTTTGTTTTTGGAAAGAATCATATCACTACTCTTGCAGCAACTCTCCTTTTAGAGGGTAGAAATGAGCTGAGACACAGACTTCTTCTTTATCACAGCATGAAAAGGGTCTTGGTTTATTCCTCTTTACAGCTCAGCCATCCTGACTCTAATTATTCACTGACTTTGGCTGCAGCAAGCCCCTACTGTAGGTTTTCCTTGCAGCCTCTGACTGCTGGTTATTTCCTGCTAAACTATGACTGCAGATATTAGTTTGCAGACTCTGACTGCAAGCTTTTACCTGGCTAGACTATGACTGCAGGTTCTGACAACAGGCTCTAACTGCAGACCCAGAATGACCTAAAAGTAGTGATTCTCTCTCTCCAGGAGCCTTCTTCATGAACTTCTTGTTCCCTCTTCCTCAAGGTTCCTCATCCTTCATGATCCTCCCCTCAGAAGCTAACCCACTCCTTTTTTATCACACTTATCTTTACTGGATATAGCTGTTACTTATCAGGGGTGAGGTCACCTGTATTCCCTTCTACACATTATGTTTTCATGCAATATAGATAGAAAATTGAGGAAACTATTTCTTCCAAATAAAATGTAAAACAAGACTTGCTCGTGCTCTTTTAGACATGGAGAAGAAAACTTTTTTAAGAAGGCAGTATGGACTGGAAATTCTGGATTCATCACTGACATTCTCTGACACAGTCAAGCTTGGAATAATGTTTATTGTCACAACAAACCCTTGTGATATAGGTGTGTGGTGGGCAATAGTGATTTTTGTTAGCATTTATCTGAGCTATCTGTATTTGTGGACATACAGCTCTGATTTATTGAATACATGGCCTTTCTGTCAATGTGTCATAGTTTTTACCTCAATAATGAATTACCTCAATTCATTATTGAGAGACTAATTAGGAGCACTGATGTAGCATTAAATAATGATATACTAAGCAGTTTTACCAATTTCCTACATGAACAACTGAATTATTTTCTTTCTTTTTAGGCTGTCAGCCTTTCTTTTCTTTAGTTGGTAAATTTCTTTTGGGGGTTGGGGTTTTATGGTTTTGGCAGCTTTTATATATGACTCCTACTGCTTGTAGGAAGGAAGGAAGGAAAAGAAAGTGAAAAACCATTCCTGGCTCATATTACTTAAAACTCTCTAGGCCACTACCCAATCCACTTCATTTTTTTCAGTCAGAAGAGTCCTTCCCTATTCAAGTGTTTGTTATAGTACTTCTAGAGCCATCCTTTCCCATAAAAAATCCTGTACCCAGAAAGACAACAGGTATAAAAGAATATAAAAATTCCAGAAATGAAGTTGTTAATTGAAAATATGGAATTTATCAAATAATGTGGCAAATGATCTAATTAGTCACTCCTCATACAGACTGTTCTATACATTACATCAGCCTGGTAGCTCTTCTCTGAAATATTTCTTTTTCTGAGGAATGAGATAAGAAAATGAGAACCATGCTTTGCATTTGAGATACAGATGCACTGTGGTTCTGTAGAGTCACTGGTGGGATTATTTTTTTTTTCCCTTCCCAATGATTTCTAATATTCAGTTTGTTCATTGGATTGTTTCCAAGCACTTAGCTGATGGAGTTTTATCTTAGAGATCATAGAACCTCTCAGTCCTTTTAATGAGTGGTAACTGTCAACACAGTTAAAACTACTCAACTCAGTTGCTGCTCATGTGCCTCATTCTATCTTTATCTGTATTGAATTTCAGTCATTCTTGGAAGATCTTTCTGCTGGACTTCATTATGGTTGGTCTTTTCCTTTTTCTTCTTAGCTTGATATAATTAATAAAATTTGTCACCTATCTATTCACTCTGCTTCCCACAAATAGTTTAAAATACCAAGTGGCATTGCTTTCCCCTACATGCAAGTTTTGTGGATTTTTTTGAGATTGTTTCTTGTTTGTTTATGTGTTGTTATAACTGCACACCTTGGTCCTCAGATACCAAAGTAGTTTTATATATCTATATACCAAAGTTATTTTGTTAGGTATTTCTTCCTGAGTTACTGCAGCAGTTATGTGTAATATTACACATAACTGTTCATTTGTTGATTTGCCTCATATCTCTCCCACAGTGCATTCCTCACAAAATAACTGTTCAAGGTCTCACTCAGTACAGAGATTAAAAAGCATTCTTTTGGCTTTCCAGCAACACTCTTGTTTTATTCTCTTTAGATGCCTTATGTCTCAGAAGTGTCTTTAGTTACAGCGGCCTCTCAGAGGCTTCCACATCCTTGTGTTTCTAAAGAAGAATTCTTTATTGCCGCTTTTTCCTCAAAATCACTTTAATGGGTTTTTTTGCTTTACAATTAACATGTAAGATTTATCAATCCTTTCTATTTCTCTCATTTGAAAATAGATATTTTTTAAAGGCTCTGCCTTTATTTGCCCTCACTACTGTATGATTTGGTCATTCCAACCTCTTTTAGCCCTTCATATCTTTCTGTCAGGTATTCTGCATTTGCTTCATGTATTACTTAAGTTTAGATTTAGTTCCTCTTTTTTAGATTGATGACTAGATAACTTATGAGGCAGACATTTCTTATGCTGAGAGTCTTTTTGTATCAGGGTTCAAGCTCCCTGTGTTCCAGGGAGTAAGTGAAGTCTCCCATCATTGCTGTAATTTTCCTAATTTTGTCTTAGAATCTATCTGAACACACTCAACTCATCATCAACAACTTTGTTATTTCAGTCATCAGGATAATGATAATATTCTCATAGTTTTAATATTACATCTGAAACACCCATACAGATGTTAAATGGTATTTAATTTGTTATGTTGCCATGATTTCACCCAAGATATTCAGATGGAAAGTATTCATATATCTAGAATGTGGAAACATTGCTTCTGTAATACTTCCAAATCCAAAATTATACTTCTTTAGGCCACTACTGATTTTTACAATTAAGATTTATAATTAAGGAGTAATATATATAAAGCAATAAACACTTACTAAAAAGCTTACTAATAAAAAAAAGTAAAAATGGACCATGCATTTCAAAATGGATTATATTTATATTAGTTATAAACCTTTCTATTTCCTTTGCAAACATATACAGAAACACTTTCCTGAACAGGCTTTCTTACTGTAAAGGAGGGGCTTTGTTGGATAGCATCTCTTTTATCAGTATCACCAGAATATCTCAAGTGGGACAATTTAAATATTATTAAATATTATTAAAATATCTCTTCAGTAGAACTGGAATTATTAGTATGTGTTTCATATGAAACTTTCAAAAGCTTTTTTATATTGATAGATAAAGTATGAATTATTATAACTCACAGGGACACAATAAAACCCCTACATTTTGGCAACAATTAAAGTTACACATATCTGACAACAAAACAGACAAGGACGTGCAATGATCTCATGCCACACAAATTAATTATACGCTAAGCCTGACTTAAATCCAAAGTATCAGTTTATGAATACAAGCTATTAACTCTGATGATTGGAATTTTTGTTTGTTTGTAATCTGCTGAAAAACTTTAAAATATTCTAAGAGGAAAAATTAAGACCTGATACAAATGTTCAAGCATAGGACAGCTACACCACTATTCTTCAGTAAAAGACTTAGGACAAGGTCTTCTGGTGAGTTTATTCCCCAAGATCTTTAATAACAACTTTTTGCAGAAAGACATTTATGTATCAGTTCTATCTCCTGTCTTTAATAGCTCCATACAGGCAACCCATCTTTTAGAAAACATCAACAAAATTCTGGAGAGAACAGACTTTTTAGCAAATCCCAAGATCACAGGAATATAAAGATGACTTTAAAATTATTCTGCTCTAATCTCAGATGTAAAGATTTATCACTGCTCAGGTTCTTGACTGTATACCATTGTGCATAATCTGAATGCAGATATCACCTCTGCACTTTCTTTGGAAACAAAGATGCTTGTGTTCCTATTATTGTTATTTAAAATGTGTTTAAATTGCCAATGATAAACTTGGGGGAATAACTATTTAAATAAGAACTAACTGCTTCCCAAGAACCAACCAGAGCTAATCCAGCTCAGCAAAAAAGTTTGTTTTTTTAAAAAAAAAATCTGAAATAGTGCTTTCATGTTTTTACAGGCTGGAGTTTTCCACTACAATAGGACAAAAAAAACCCTAGTGTATTTTAGAAATTCAGCATTTACATGGCATTTCCTCTCAATATTCATCACTGTGATTTTATTTTCATAGACTACGTGTTATATGACTAGAAAGGACAGAGAACTTTTAGATTTAAACTTTAGTTCTCCTGCTTTACTTCTTATTGTCTCACACATTTTCACTGCAATTAAAAATGTGCATGTGTTCTAAAACACACACACAAAAAAATGGGCATTAGATATAAATTTTCTATGAGACTTGAAAGATAACATCTAGCCAATGTAACTTCTAAGGCAAAGAAGCAATTGCTGAGAAGGCACCACATTCAAAATTCACAAATCTGAGTAATTATCTTTACAGCTGTACAAAATATGGTATACAAATCACCTTTGGCTACCTCCATTGAGTCCAGGAATATTGCAGTCTCATATTCCTTCTTCTAAGACATATTGAGAGTAATTAACAGATTACTAGATCTGAAATCCCTATTCTGTTGTAACATCTTCACCTTAGAAAAGGGGGCCAGAAAACCATGTTCTGGATGGTTTCATTCGTCACATCAGTCTATATGAAAAAAGACCTAATTTTGATTTTCAATTTACTTCACATTTTTAAACTTTTGTAACTTGTTACATAGTAAATGAAATTATTTAGACTATAGTTTGAATCATTCAACAGAAGTGTTCCTGCCAGTGTTTAAATAAGCCACACCCAGATAACGTTTCATTTTACAAATACATCCTGAATGAGTTGATAAACTATATTTAATATCAAAATGAAGTACCAGAATCTTTTAGAAGACAACAAGGCATGTGGGTGTTGAAAGTTACACAGACAATGAACATAAATGAGCACCTCTCTTAAAATAAGGTCAAGAAGATACTTGAGAAGTAACTGACATGCTAATTCACACTTGAGTTTATCAGCATACCTTCAGCTTCATTACCTATTGATTTACAATTAGATGGTAAATATTCTTAAATATGCAAATAAATATGCAGCCTAAATAATATAAAAATATGTAGAATTATCTTCGTTTCCTCATTGCTACAGTTGGTGGGTGTAATTGGTGTACACCTCTTTTTTTATGCTTTTTTTTTTATTTATTTGATTTTTTTTTCCGGTTTTGTTTTTTTGCTGTTGTTGTTTTTAAACAAACACCAATTATATGATCATTTTACATAGTTTTCATACAAAGACTGTCAGAGGCTAAGAGGTTATGAATTCAGAGTATGGCATAAGTGAAAGAAGCAATTACAGAGCAGGCAATTACATCAGCTTCGTGGTGGGTCAGTCTTGGCTGGCTCCTAAACACCAACCCAGCTGCTCTCAGTCTCCTTTCTGGAGATCACAGGGGGAGAAAATGAGATGAGGCAAAGTCCATGGGTTGGGGAAAAAAAAGGGAAGTTCCCGACTAGTCACTGTTACATATTTAACATGAGGAAATTGAATTCAGCTTCTTGGCAATTAAAATGGAGTTGGATGTTGAGGAAAAATTGCAAGGAATTAGAAACAAAAAATTAGAAACAAAAAATTAGAAACAAAAAATTAGAAACAACTTCCCCCTACATCAGACTTTTCCCCAAGTTCATCTTCAGTCCTGGCTGGTCTCTCTCTTCTCCCCTAGGGGCACATGCAGATGGGGAATGGGGGTCTGCGGTCACCCCACAGCAGCCCCTCTCTGCAACCCCTCTCCTCACATTTCCTTCCTCCAGCATGGGCCCTTCCCAGTGCCCGCAGGAAATCCCTGCCCGGTCGGGGTCTGTCCAGGCCCAGGGCCATCCCTGCCGGTCTGTGCTGCCCCATCCCCGCTCCCGCTGTCCCCTCGGGGCTGGCAGGGCTGTTTGTGGCTGGGTTCCCCTGTCTCAGCCCTGCCTGTCCCAGCCTTTCCCCGGGGCTGAGGGGCTCAGCCGGGCCCTGCGCTGCCCCGGCACTTCCACCATGTTAAACCGATTCATGACCAAAATAAGAAAGAAAATAAAGGAGGGAACAAGGCTAGGCAGGAACAAGGCTGGATTTCCTCTCAAAAAATTACTGCTAAACCATTTGATTGAGAAATGGCAGCTTCACACAAAAGATCTCGGTTTCATCGATGTCGTCGTTCGGGGTAAAGATGATGTGAAAGGCACAGAACTTGGCTGTTGATCTGGCAAATTCATGAAAGGATAAGAAGTAAAAAATATATTTAAAAAAATAACAATCAAGTTTTGTTTAGAGTTCTTCAGTCTATAATAACTTCATGGAAGATTAGATCACCTTGACAAAATTATTTTGAACCATTAATTTCAATAACACTCTCCACACAGAGAGCTGATGTTTTGCAATATAGAACTGACAGACTCTATAAAGCTTCCTTACAAAAACAGTTATTATTTTGACATATTAGATTTAATGTAACTGTTTTGACATAAAAGAGCCAGTTTCTTTTTGGTGCAACTTCATGTTGACTGAAATGAAGTTAAACAAGGTAAACACTTTATCCTGTGTCTTTGGACTAGGGCTGGACTTCAATATGTTCATGCTTTTCTGTTTCTTTTGTTGGTCTATCAAGTCAAAATGCCCCTGTCAGTGCTATGGTTCAGGGAACCTCAGACATAGCTGGACACACTGGAAGAAAGTCAGACTGATCAAGCTGATGGAAGCTCTCCCTTCTCTTGAATCTGATTTTCCACCAAATAACCTTTGAATATTTAGAGATTCCACTTAAAAAAAAAAAAAAACCCAAAACCAAAAAAATGTAAAGGTCCACAGCATTTTATGACTTGTAGAATTCGAGTAGTATGTCCTCAACTTCTTAGTGTGAAACTTAATATTTGTCAAATGAAGGTAGGAGGCAGCAGAGTTGTCTGTGAAAACATAACTCAGGACAAAACAAGTACACATGCATGCATTTTTACCTGGGAAAGCTTTGGGGTTGCAAAGAATATTGAGCTAGCTTTTTGTAAGAAGTACAGAAGAAAACGAGAAGGCTAACATGACATATATAATATACAATGTGCTATACTGATGTCAGGTTTATTTATGTTCTTTTTGCTACCACATTTTCCCTACGCATAGAGGAAAATTATTTTATATGAATATGTTATTTGTGAAACTACTAACCTAAAAGTTAGAAAGTGAGATGCACATTATTTGAGAAGTTGCTTTTGTTGCTGATGTCTACTTTCTTACAGAGGCATGAAAATGGCTAACAATCATGTGCAAAATATTTAGACTATGTCATCTATAGTTTCCTTTTAATTTTATCTACTATAAAATAAGACTCCTTTTTATCAAAATAAATTTTGGAACTATTTGCTTGTGCTAAAAATGCTGAAACATTTGATATACTTTACCTTATGTAAACCTCTAAAATTGAAAAAAGTGTTTTGTTAAACTCGGATTTTGTTTCTTCCTTGGAACTTTTTCTAAAACATATATAATGTCCCCGTACTGTCATTAAATCAGAGATGCGAAATTCTCTTGATATGGTCAGGGAAGATTAGATTCACTGTCTTGTATTAGAACTAACTTATTGCAATGACATGTCACATATTAATTTGAAAAAAAAATTTTGAATGACAAGTCTTTTATACTGTATTTATGTTTTCAAGAATAAAATGATAAATGAAAAGAATTACTATCTTGTAAATCCAATATAATACCTGGGATTACTTTCCTAATCTAACTTTCAGTACAAAAACTTCAAAACACATTAATTGTTACTTTCTTCTCACCTTTCCTGTACTTATACTCATTTCCAACCATTCCGTACTTCCTTATCTCCTACATCAACATAAATCTGAAACTGTTTTTGCATCACAGGAAAAGATACAAGAACTAAGTAAGGTGCCATCCCCCAAATTAGGGAAGAAAAAAGCAGTTGAAAAGCAATGCAGATCTGAAAACCTAAACAATCATTCTTATTTACTCCTTAGAGGAGGTCTGAAGTGGATTAAGAGGTATAGGTTTAGTATTTCAGAGATCCAAAGAGTTCATAGATAAATTGTCAGTCTTGTGTCAGTCATATTCCTCTGCTATTCAGTCTTAATAGCATGACTCACTCAGTCCCAAATCCACAGTGATCTTCATTTTATCACTGCTTATCTACTTCCTCTCCAAAGTAAAAAGCACAGCAAATGTATAGTTATGACTTGCTTCCAAGGCAACTCATTTTTAGAAATACCCTTTTAAGAAGGAGTAGACCATCTGGAGACAGAGGTGTGAAGGTTCAAAATGAAGAATGTTATGGACTGAAACACGTAGTCTGCTTCCCTTCTTTCCTAAAATTGATATTTTTTCCAAATGTTGAGACATGAGTTGTCTAACCTAGAAACATGCAGAAAATGCAAGAGAAACGTAAACAATATCAGCCATGACAACTGCGAAATCTAAAAGCTTGCAGTACTACAACCCAAGTTTTCTAGTTTTCTGCAGGAAAATCTTCATTCCTCTGAGCTAAAGCAGTAAGTAACTGATTCTTCAGCAGGTCATAGTGCATTCACTAACCCCGCCCCTTTCTCTGCTCATGGCTATTATTTCATTTGAATAATTTATACCAGAGACACACAAAAGACAAGAAGATTCATACAGCTGAAAGTTCAGTCTGTGCATTCAAGTTACTTATCCAAGACAAAGATATTTAATCTTCCTTACTCAAATTTTTACAGCTTCTGCATTGCAAACACACCCACACAGACACATACACACACGTACTTGCACCTCCAGGTGAATAGTCTCTCTGAACTGACATTTCCAGATACCACTGATCATTCAGAAGTTTTCCAGAAACTGTCCACAAGTAGTTAATAATTTTGGTAAAAGAAGTCATTGTGGTTTTAAACACTCTAAAGATACCTTTGTTATAAACGCAACAGCA
>VWZU01008026.1:0-17346 GCA_013397095.1 Sterrhoptilus dennistouni
GTGTCCCCTTGGAATGCGGGAAGGGCACGGGGGATGCCGAGATCCACTGGCAGCCCCTGGGAAAAGCGCTCAGGCCGGGGCGGGGGGAGCCAGAGAAAGATGCGATCAGTGGGAGACCCGAATAGAGAGAGATGGGCCTTGATTCCAGGGATAGAGAGAGGGCCCTGCTTCCAGGGATAGAGAGAGATTGTCTTTGCTTCCAGGGATGGAGATGGGCCCTGCCTCCAGAGATAGAGAGATGGGCCCTGCTTCCAGGGATAGAGAGATTGGCTTTGCTTCCAAACCAGAGCAGCCTGTCCTTCAAGGGCTGCACCCTGTGGACAAGTGACCCGGGCCAGAGCAGTTTTGGGAAGACCTTTTGCCCGTGGGAGGGACCCCACGGCGTAACAGAGAAAAGACTTCTCTCCCTAAGCAAACAGAAAAATACCTCGAGTGACAAACTGAGCAAAATTCCCACTCCCTGTCTCCTTGCCCTGTCGGTGGGAAGGACAGAGGGGCTGGGCGGGGGAAGAAAGGTGTTTTAAGGACTTACTTTACTTCTCTTTTCCTCCTCTGACTCTGTTAAAAATAAATTTACTTTATACCTTTCAATTTAAACCTGTTTTGTCCCTAGAGTGTTTTTCTCCCAGTCATTATCTCAACTCATGAACCCTTCATTAGTTGTTTTTTTTTTCCCTCTCCTTTGCCCAACTGTAGCAGAAGAAGGTAAGCGAATGAGCCTTGGGTGCCTGGCATTTGGCCAGTGTCAAACCATGACATTCACCTTGGCCTCAATTCACAACTCAGAAAGTTTACAGAGATCTCTTGGGTGTTTGCAACACTGTGTTAAGTAATAGCACAAATAAAACCACTGTCTTGGGATAATGCACCTTCTTTTATACAAACTTTTCATTTCGAAGTCTTAAATAGGCAATAAAATGATACTTACTCTTGTAAGTCTTCTTTGGTTAGGTTCATAATGTACCTGACTACCAATTACATTCCCTGCATTCAGAACACCTAGAAACCTCTATTTATGAGCAATCCATCCCAAAATAAATGTACCACTTGAGTCAAAGATAATCTATTCTGAAGGAGACTGCTAAGACCGCTCCTGGGGATAAAGGAGGGTAAGGTGCTCTTGAATATTTAACATAAAATAAAAAGTGAGTGTTTTCCATTTCAGAAGTGATTTTTTTTGCACACTCATTCATGTTTTCTTCATTCAGACATAGGCTGTGACCTCCACTGAGGTCCTCACTGAAGTAAATATCCCCTGACATCCTTCTTACTGCAGCCTTTGGATAGCAACATCTGGAAGATGACAAGACCCCACAACCTTTGCCCATACATACAACACAGCACCGCAGGCTGCTTCAGTATTTTACCTGCCCTTCAAGGCCCCCACACAGGAGCAAAATGGTTGTTACATGTATGTAGTACAGCTTAAAGGCTGCTTAACTGGCTGGTTCTTCTTCTCCTGCCTCATGAGCCACATAATCCTATTTAGTGTTTTAGCTGTGTCACACATGAATTGGCTCTGTGCAGTGCCTTGTCCAGTGATGGCAGATAATAATGCCTTTGGTGTGCAACACTCAGCTGAAGCAAGCTTGGAAAGTGTTAACTTTGAGGCAGTTTAATATCTTACTTGGTTGAAGTAGAAAGTAAACCAATTCAGGATTTACAGCAATTTAAGGCTTAAGATGAGATCAGATGCGTGTAATTTCCAAACATCTCTCAATCAGTAAAAAAAATCCTTCATGAAGTGGATTGCTCGGTTTTGGTGCAAGCTTTTTTGGGAAAATGGACCCATATGTTACTGTTCTGTAGAGTGGAGGGAGGTGAAGCATAAACTCAGCTGAAAACTTATCCAGGGCTTCTGGCAAGTGAGGTCAAAAGGGTGTGATTTGTGCTGCTTACCAGATCTCTGCATTTCATGAATCCCAGATGACGATTTGCAGAGGGATCTCTTTAAAAGGATGCAAGAAGTTAGAACTATCATCAGCTAATGAAGAGGGCAGAGAAATGAAAATGGAGCCAAAGAGAGAGAGAGGAGGATGTACTCATTTTCCTGAGAATTACTGCATTAGAGCCACCTGCTTATAGGGTTAACTTTCTTCTCTCTATTTCAAATCAGGGGAGTCAACCTGACCTTTACTTGCAGATCTGAGAGAAGCCTTGAAAATGAGAACAGTGAAGCTGTCCAAATGCAAAGACTGGCTACAGCAGACCTATTTATAAATAGTTTAGAAGAACACCATGAACTACAGAAGGAGGCAGATTTCCCCCTGCAAGTTTGCTGCCTCACTGAACACGGAGACAAGCTTGAATTTGCTTTCTTACATACCAGGACGCCTGTAGCAGAAAATGAAGTTAAATCCACAAACACAGGACCTAATACAGTCAAGTGGCACCAGCTCCAGGTTTGCTGCAGTGCATGAAGGGGCCCTTCTGCAGACCCTGATCCAACATGCTCAGGCTTTAGTTAATGGTCCTGATTCATGGGAACAGAGCCTGGACAGAACTGCTAAGGGGAAAAATCCCGAAAACCAGCTCAAGTGGTTCAGAGGATATCTGTCTCTGAGAAGGGAGGAGTTGGGTTCAGCCTCCCAGGCTGCATTCATCATTCTCTTCCACCTCTCTCCAACCTAAATTTTTTTGTTTGTTTGGTTTGGTGGTGGTTTTTTTTTTTTTTTTTTTTTAATAAAGAATAAACTACAAACCATTCAACTGCAATAATCAGTAATACTGAAAATTCATGAAGCGAGAAAACTAACCCAAAATAGCAGGACCCCAGTTCTCATATATTCTCATAAGAATTCAGATTTATCACAGCCTCCAACTTGCTACACAAGTCCCAGTCACATCTACTGCTACACACTTCTGCTGGGCTGCTACTTTCAGTTTTGAACCTTAGCCCTACAAAGAATTTTCTGAACAGAAGGTTAACCTTTGTTTTAAAAGATGTCATAAGTAAAAACAAACTCTGGCCTTGCAAAATTTCCCTGTTTGTATGTTTTGCCCCAGTTACTCAGAAAAAGTAATCCAATAGATTAAATTTCCCTTTCTGAGAAGTTGTTATCTAACTTCAAACCAGTGGTAATGTCACTGGGTAGATGATGGTCACTAAAGTGCTGTTACTTGGCCATGATGCTTGAAAAGACACTGCAAAAGGAGCATTTCATCCCTTTTCTGTCTGCCCTTGCACACAGGGCAGACAGGCAAACGCTGAGGATCAAAGCAGCTTTCTGGGGCCTGACAGAGTAGATGACAGAGTTGGCTGGTCAAATTCTGTGTGACTTCACAATAATACCTACCTACCTGCAATTATTGCCATGTTTTGGTTTCTCCTATCTGCAGACATCATAGGCTCTCTCTTACCCCGCTATGAATCATATCAGATGCCACTGGAGCATACCAGGACTGGGAATAGAAGTCAGTTAAGGGTGAGATGCAGAGAAGAGGAATGCACACCTTTGACACATCTCTATAAACAAAGGTTAACCCACTGTTCCCTCTTTTGCAGGTTACTCCAAAAGTGGGGTGAATTTACCAACCCAGACATTTCCAGCTACTTGTATCTTCTGTTTCCCATCTCATGTCTCCTGAAGCCTCTCTAACAAACTTCATGGGTGATTTCTGGGGTCAGGGTGATATCTTTCTATTTGTATTTCATAACTCTCAGTAGAATTGTTTTCCATGGACTCATCTGGTTACTCCTGAACTTAGGAGGTTTACAGAAAAGACTGAAAATGGGATTTTTATTTTTTTTTTATTTTATTTTATTTTATTTTATTTTTTTTTTTGCTATGAATAACATGCTCCTCTCTCCAACCCGCTGCCTCAAGCATCCCACTCAATTTCATAGAAAATGATTTTGTATTGAAGGGTCATTGAGCAAGTTGCTGGCTTCATCAATGGCAGACTTGCTTTTCCAGGATAGCTGTGGCCAAGTTACTTTCTCACAGGTCCACTCTTGGATTCAAAGAAAATAAGAAAAAAATAAAGACAAGGGGTGAGCTTACTCTATTGGTCAGGCATGTAAGTCCACATTTTAGACAATCTGCTGATGAAGAGTAAGAGTTCCCAGAAGTCCAAGGATGTCTCAGGGCCTCTGAAAATCAGCTCCAACAGGGCAGAGTAACACCTGGAGTGGTGAGGAAAGGAACCCTGACACTCCTTGTGCCTGCACCAAAGTCCCTGAAAGAACTGGCAAAGCACTGAATTCATTTGCTTTAGATTGAGCTAATTAGAACAACAGCTGGAAAGGTGAGTGTCTTTAATTAAGTGGACAATAATTTATGACTTATGTTGGATGCCTCACAGTAAAAAATAAACTTTTTATTAATAATGGTTTTAAATCTCAGTTCCTGTTTTAAGCAAAATAAATTTAAGTAAGCAGTCCCAGCTGAACTTCTGGTAGGAGGGAGTTTACTGGGAAAATTAAGTTTAAAAAGAAAAAAGCTACTCAAAATTTACTAGTGCTCATTTACCGTCCTTAAGTTTTGTGAGGAATGTAGTGCAATGTAGCACTCACACTTCAAAGATTTTCATAAGCCACTGGCAACAGGTGTAATTCTCCCCTGGATGAGAAGTTGGAATTTCAGAACCTCTCTCTCATTTCTTATTTTCTTAGTACTGTAAATGTATTTTGTAAACACACATATGCATACACACACTATATGTATTTATTTATATACACTTCTATATACTAATATGCAGGTATACATATAAGTTGTTCCTAATGAAAAGCAGTTTGAGAGTTTCCCTCTCTAAATAAAGTGTTCAGTTCAAACTGGCAAGCTCTCCAGAATGCAGCATGTGAGATAGAAAAGACAGCAACTAAACACTGGTTTTGTTATTGGAAAAGGATCAGTTTCCTGTGATACGTCAAATTCCTTCTGTAACCATGGGTAGATGAGTTAGTACCAGACATTCAGAGGGATTTAGGTTAGCAAAGAAGTAAACAGAAAGCTTATAGGAATTTCTTTAATACCTGGTGCTTAGGGGAGCTGGACACTTTGGGAGAATTTTAAGAATTGCTCTGTGTGCCTCTTTCTCTCCTAATTTGCTTCAACAGATGAAGCTGTCTCTGTTTTGGCTCTTCTTATTTAGAAAATATCAGAGCCAATGATCTCCTTCCTCACCAGGAAGGATCAGAAGAGTGAGACACTCCAGCAAACAAGTCATTGAAAAAAGGAGATAGATGAAGGAATGTGAAAAGTTTAATGTATTGCTGCTCACCTTTATCAAACATGAATGACTTATGAAATATTTATCATCAGAACCACTGTCCTCACGTGGGCAATGCTACCCATAGCCTAGACAGCATCACTGCTTTCCTTCTCCACTGAGCAGGAAATGCTGCTGCAGATTTGGAGGAGAGGAAAGCTTCACACATGAAAGCAGGGTTCAGCTTCAGCACCTTTCCTCAGCAGTGACAGGGTGTGCAGTTGGTCATGAGGGTCTACTAAACATAAAGAGCTGAAAACAACCCCCCTCCACACAAACAGACCTGAGACCTGTCAGGAGCTCACTGTTCTATCAGCATTCATCACAGGACCACTATGGTCCAAATGTAAATGTCCCAGACAGAGTTCTGGGATTGTGGAGTCATTGTACCACCTTATATGAATCTGGCACATTTATATTTTGATTTTCGACAAGCTGTGGTCCCACAGAGAGATGTTCTCAGGCTGCCATCCTCTCTGATACAAGAAAACTTTCTGTGCTCCTTGCCCTCAGGTTCAGTTTCCTGTTCATACTCAAAAATTATTACTAAAGTAAGTACTGGAAATGCACCTCCCAGCACAGTTGCACAATGTTTAATGGAAAAAAACACCTTTGTATTTAAAACAAAAGCCCAAAAGTTGACACTCATCTCTGACAGTGAAATTAGGAAGGAGTTTAACAAGAAGCCAATCTGTGAGCAACAGAAGCTGCAAAGCCTTGTTTCCTTTGGCTCCCTGGTTCAGGGCTGGGCCAGTCCCTAGGTAGTAACACACAAACCCCAGGTCAGAACATCTCCTACAGCAGGAATACTTTTCCTGTGAGTAGTCTGAGGGATTTGGAGATTTACTTGAGATTACACATCAGCTTTTGTTCCTGATTGAGTGGCATGGATTTAATCTTATCTCGCTGTTGCTGACATACCTAGCTGTCTGTCAAATTCATATGGAACTTAACAATGTATTCAGGTGTAGAGACATCCAGTGTGATGGTGGAAATCTCTTTAGGAAACCAGGCTTCAAAATCCCCCAACAAAACTAAGTAATTGTAGTTTGACTTGTCTGCTTCAGCTGTGTTAACTCACGGGAAGTTACTGAAGCAAGTTCACGAACCGTCACTGATGCACAGCATGGGAACCCTGCTGATGGTAATTGCTGGGAGGATTGGTTGGAGCATTAAGTGACGGCCATTTATTGGACTAATAAACACAGGGCTTAGTGTTCCTATAGGAAGCACCAGCAACTTTTGAATCAAGGCAAGTGAAGATGGAGGATCTTTCCTTGTGGATGTGGCATCTGCAAAGGAGAAGCTGAATTCGTTTCATCGCAGTCATAACATCTTTCTGAGTAACACTTCCAAATGAAGGACTACTGAGAAATCCAGACATTGTCCATTTTATCCCTAGGATATATCCTGCTGGGGCTTTGTACAGGTCATTAATACATTATCTGCTGAGCCATAAGACAACAAGCAAAGCCAGAGAAATGCAGTCTAGTGAAATTTGACATGAGTAGAGGATGCATGGGTTTGCTACTTAAATAAATAAATGTTTAAATATTTAAACAAAAAATTTGGTTTGAAAGGAAAAGCTCCATGCAAGGGAGAGGTCAGATGAAAGCTGATGTTTTCTGGACCAATAACAGATATAACTACTGATCCAAATAAACTTGAATACAGGAAGCTCTGCCAGGTTCCATTCAAATGGATAATGAATGGCTGGAGTAGTTAAGTGAAAAGAGATGTTATGTGATGCTAATATATGAAGCTCTAAAAAGAGTAATTGAATTGCTTTGATCAAGTAAAGAAAGAGATCCCCACCTTGGCTCTTCCAGCAGAGATGGTTATCTTGGCAAAGCTGAGGAGGAGAAGTGGCCAGGCTTGCTCTGAGTCAGTGTCAGCAGCCTCCTGATGGCTCCCCATGTGACCTTACTGTACAGGAAGGCCAGGAGACAGAGGAGAGCAGTAGCCTGAGTAGGAGTAATTCCATATTGTTGCCCCAACAGTGTTATTCCCCTCCACCCCTGGGGGCAAGTCACAGTGTTTCACATGGCAATGGCAAGGGGAGCTCCTATTCACCATATTCACTCCATATACAGCATGGAGTGTTTTATAGCAGCCCCAGGTATCCTCTCTGACCATGACTGGCAAACACAACCAGGCTTCAGTAGAAAAGCTTCATCTGCTAGCAAAGCACTTGAAATGAGGCTGTAATTCTGCTCTGAACATTAGCAACCAAATGACCAAAATATGCATTGTTCCCCAATCCTCTCACAGGGAGGGTGATGCCCAGACCTCCGGGAACTCAGTGTCTTTCCTTCCTTCATATTCTCACCACCAGAACCTCTCACCTACCTCAGTTGTATTTTTACCTCCCACACCCCTTTGACTCCAGCTGTTTACCAAACTCCAGCCACTTTATTGGGCAGAAATGGAAGAATAAGTGATTGTGAGAATATCTTGAGGGAGTGTAGTCAGTGACTGAATCCAAATACAGTTATTCAGCTATTGTTCATTCTGCACCATGCCCGAGAGAAAATGAAATTCTGACCTTTGGCTATTTTGTAACATAAAAACTGCTGATAATATAAAGACAAACATTCTCTTGCATACTTGTGGGACACATCTGCTGAAATCAAAGGAAAGTTTCCCACTATTTGAGAGTTTAGTGTGTGAGAGCAACTGAACTTTTCAGAACTCCTTGCAGGTGTCCAGCACATCACCATTAAAAGGTGTGCACCCATTTCATGGAGTTGCATGTACAGTATTTGTCAAAAATCAAGCATCTTTAGCTACACAAATTCAGAAAGCTGCTTAAACCCAGAAATGTTCCTGAACCAAACACTTCTCAGGTCTTTGTTCCTTTGCAACAATATCTGCTTTATTAAATAGTATAGGGGTCAAAATCACAGTATATGTTTAAAAATTATATAAAATGTTTCACATATCAAATTAGAAGTTACACAGAAAACTTCATGTGGACCATCTGTGTTTGGCTGCTGAGATAATATTAATTTCTGGAATTCTGGGTCACAAAATTATATTAATTTCAAAAGCTGGCTAAAAGATCACTTGGATTTTATCCTGTTGGCTTGAATCTTGTGTATCTTGTACAACTTCCTGGCTGTGTAGATGACATGTTGCAGCAGTAAGCACAGAACACTTAGAGGAATAAAACTGAGCAATATTTGAACACTGGGACAGTTTTCAAAGGGCATTGCAAATACACTCAATCCATCATTTGTTTTGCATTACTCTAAACCACATATATTCCCTGAGAAATATAAGTAAATTTTGACGGGGAGAGGAATGGAAGAGGGCAAGGGAGGGAAAGCAAGAAAATGTAAATACTTGAAGTGGAAATTAATATTGAAGAAATAGTTATTTGTGCTAAATAACTATTTCCAGGCTGAATATTAAACATTTTCTATTCAAATATAAACCAAACTATCTGTGTAACATAAGCATAGTTGAGAAACGGGAGTTTATTTCAAGTAAATACATATTTTTCAATTAAAATAATCAATCAACCAATTTTACAATTTAATCAAGCATGACTGCTGGGATTTTGTGTATATACCAAGCTTTTGAGTACACTCTGGAGCATCTGAGGGTAGGGACTGTCCCAGTGCCCAGGGTGTTCCTAGAAGTTCTTGAGTTGCCTTCTGAAGTCCTGCATGTGCTTTCTCTGTCACATACTGTCAGTGACTCTATTTCACTGATGTTGGGTGAGCAAATTGGAGCATTCAGTTCACCTGTCTTGGCCTGGAAGAACCCCCTGCCTCCTTTTTGCTTCCCATTCCCCAATTCACACACACTGTAGTTTATTTTGTGTAGCTGCCTTCTTCCTTCCCCTGTTGGGAAAGCTTTTGTCTGGTGCTAAAATGAAACCTAATAGTAGAAGTAGGAAGCATCAAACTTTGGGAAATAACCTGGACAAGAGGACAAGCATGGCTATTCTTCCTGTTATACTCCCTATTGCTAGAAATCTTGGTGTTGATGTTGTGTCTGAGATATCATTCAAAAACCATTCATGAGCCACCAGCCATGGGCTTGTGCAGTTCCTTTTGACTCCATTCGTGCTTTGGCTTCCTCAGCTTCCAGCAGCAAGAAGCTCCATGAACAAATTGTGCTTTTTCTGGACAACAGCAGAACAAACCAAACAATGCCTGCACAGATGGTGTTTTGGCTTTCCTCCCTGCTCACCTCAGTCCCCTCCCCAGCTGCAGACAGTCATGGAAAAGATGCAGAACAACCTGTGCAGGCACCTCAAGCTGAGCACGGGCACAGAAGACATGCCAAGAGCCTTGATCCAACCAGCCACTCTGTGCTGGTCTGCTCACAGCTCCTCTTGTATTGCAAACATAAATCAGAGAATGGAGAAGGAAGGTTTCCAGTTCATGTTCCTGTTGTGCAGCGGAACCACTGCAGTTACAGAGCTTACCCCAATGCCAGTTCTGAGTCTCCCTCAACCCCAACCCTTCCTGCAGTGTTTTCTGTAACAATTTCCATTTTCCTTCCCTTCTTCTGGGACAGAGAAGAGTAAAAGGAGAGCATACAACATTTTTGGGCAGGAAAGAAACTCTCTTTGGTGGGCTTTCAGAGCAGGCTGGTTGTCTTTGGAACCATGGTTATGTTCAAGCCTCACTGTACCTCTCCATACCTGAAACTCCTCACACCTCTATTAGTCATTCAAGGTGGATGGGGAGCAGAGAGCTCAGTGCTTTTGAGATGGTGATCAGGGGCAGGAGGGTATTTCACAAAGCTGTTGCTAGTGAAGGTCCAAGGCTTCATTCCTTACTCCTTCTCCATGTAACACATTCAGCTCACTTGTCCTGCAAAGCATCCCATGGACCTAATGATGTTATACAAACATGATGTAGCATCAGATTTTTGCAAGACAAAACAGCAACAGGGGATAGGGGATGAAAATCAAGTGCTGGCAAGAAAAGCCTTGCTAGAACAAAATAATTTCCAGACTGGAGAGCTGAGGGAACATTATCTTCAGAGAAGTGCATTTCTCTATTGCTTTGATCAAAAGAGCTTCAAAGGTGATTGCAGCCTCATAAGTGTTTTCCTAAGCAGTATCCTGTGGGATGGGGAAGGACAGAATTCAGGCAAGAGCCTTCTCCTGTACAAAAGCCTTGCCACTGACATTGTCAAGGGATCTGTTGCACTCCATTGTATCCATAATCTTCAAATTAAAGCTCCCTAAATCCACAATAGTCTAATAAACCACAAGCCTGTAACAGCCCCTTCAATTTTCCACGTTAATAATCCACGGATTAAGAGTCCCTCTGCTGCTACAATAGCCAGAACTGATCTTCTCTACTGTGTCAATGACCCATGAATTATAGGGCTGTGTCTCAGATGGTTAGATAATACTTCACTCAAGTCTCAGTGATAGATTTTTCTAACAGGGCAGATTCAGGACTCTGTTTTGAAGTAAAAGCACATCGTGGCATTCTCATTTTTGGGAGTGCTCTTCCTATTCCTCTTGACAGTATCCACACACAAAAGCACAGCCCCCTTTTTATCATATCAATCCATTTGTTTTGCAATAAACGGCCTATTCACCTTTCATTTACAACTGTACATTTAATATGTCATATGAAAGTTTAATGAGAGGCACAGTTTCATAACTGGTTAATCAACTGATGCAAAATCCTTCCATTTTCTTGTAATAGGACCTTATAATAGCCTAGAATATTTTATACTGATTTGTGGATAGCACTTCTTAACGCATTTATATCACTTAATAATCCTTTATTACCCATTTAGTATGAAGTACACACAGCACCTCCAGCAGGCAAATCAGAGGGCAAAAGGAAGCAGAGCAGAGTCACTTTAGACCCACTGCCCAAACTCATCATCTGTAAAATGTTTATCGACTTTTCTGATCAGGAATGAGCAGGCTTCAGTAACAGTTGCATGATTTCACCTTTGCAAATGCCACTGCAGCCAGCAGCCTGGATTTTGCTTATGGATTGAAGTCAGCCACTGGCATGGAAAGCGATGTGATGGGTAGGAGCAGACACATTGTCTCCATGGCATTTTCACTGGGAGCATGGTCCCACTTGCACGTTGTCTGCCAGAACAGAATGCCAACACAATTACTTCTTTTCCCTTTTACTTTTTAAAGCAGAAACCTTCATACTGAACTCAAAGGCACACAACTCATTGCACTTTGTTGCAGGGCTGTTAAGTCAAGGAATGCCTGTTAGGTTAGCCAGCCATGTCTTCATCAAAGCCTGGCTGTTCCAAACCATATCTTTTACAACATTTGGTTCAGACTCCTATAACTTGGACCATTTAAAACTACACTGTCAGTTCTGCTAGACATGGGAAGAGGCTCTGCACTGCAAGTAATCAGCTACCTCTGCTGCAACGTCTTAACGTGCATTGAACAAGAAGTTTGGGTTTATTCCACCCTTCACAGGGCAATAAATCATCTACTCAAAAGTTAGACCAGTAATGTTTTGGGGCAGGTAAAGCTGTGGCCATGACTCAGGTGCCATGGTGATTCCCAATAAGGAAGCATCCATTATTTTCTGAAGAAATGTATTTACCGATCTTCTGGTTTTACAGACAGTCAGTGAAGGTCAGTTTTGTAAATCACCCCTAGAGGCTATGAGAGTTTATTAAATAAGGGTCCCAAGTGAAGACTTGTTAACATTGATCCTGGAGCTTAACTCTACTCTTAAATCTCTCAGTGTCAAAAAGATCAGTTCAGGATCTATAGACAATTAAAATTATAGTCAGAGTCACTATGAGGCAATTACTGTAGTGGCTGATAGAGAGTGAAGACTCTTCTGATGCAACAAAGAGAGTGATAGGAACATGGAACAGTATCAGATTATGAGCTTTTACTGTTTGTGTAGCAATTGTAACAAGCATCAAGCCAAAGTGATGTAAGTTTTGTGCTGCTGGCTACCACTTGTGATGTGATCCTGCAGCAAAACCCTACACTGCCACAAATAACTGGATTCCCCTTAGCTGGCTGCCTAGTTTACAACTATCAGAATCTCACCTCTTATTTCACTCTGGTGGAGATTTTAATGACTTACTTTATCATCTTTTAGAAGATGATAAAACAAGAGTCTGAACTGCCTATATATATCTTGGGTTGCAGCTTGGATTTAAGAGACTAGATGTACTGCACTAAATGGCAAAAATAAAGAAACCTGACCCATTCGCCTTATGGAGAAGCACTAAAATTCTGTCATTAATTCATTTCCCTTTGCAAACAGGTGTAAGAACAATAACTGTATTGTCATTAGCCAGCATATAGAATCAAAGCTAGGAACAAGCCCATACTAGCTGACCCACATGCAATAGAAAGTGCTGCTTTATCTCCTACAACTGCCAGGACCTGAGCAATGGCTCTGCCCCTGACATTGACACAAAGTCAGCATTGTCTTCTGAACCCATCTCAGCCTTTAAGGTATCCTTGCAGTATTTATCTTGGTTGTCACACTGAGCACAATGTTTATCTTGTTATACTATTTATACAGAGCAATCTATTTTTCCATAAGGAAAATATCAAGTGTCAAACATCTAAAAGTCCAGAGGACCATATGTTCAGCCAGGGTCCCTGCTCCAGAGTTGGGGCAACCAGTGGGAACACGGTGCCAGGGTGAGCTCCCAGTGCCCAGCATGATGGTCTTCAGACCATCCCGTGACACAAACAGCAACAGCATCACATTCACTCGCTCATTCAGCCCTCATTAGAAGAGTAATTGCTACTGTGAGACCTGTGGTAGCTTTTCAGGTTTGGCAATGCTGTAATTCCCATTTAAGGATAAAACGCTAAGCCTTGAGAAGTGAGGACAGGGCAGCACATTGCACTTGTCACACAAACAGCAGAGCCTGTCACTCCTCTCATGCCAAGACAGCCTAGTTCCCAAGGTGAATGAGGTCCCCTCTGGGGAAGTTCCCCAGCCAGCCAGGAGATGAGAGCAGGAGGGACACTGAAAGCTCAGCTCAGGATATCCCCAAGCCCACTACATTGGAAGGCACTCTGCAGGCTTCGAATTACGTGAGCTTGCCCACCCCTCTGTTCCCCCTGCCTCCAGCAGATCCCTACGTGCTCTCAATATACACACAGCTTGTTAGCAGCTCTGCAGGGTTCCCAGGAGCAGTGAATGAACAGAAACCGGGATTGTATGATCATAACAACCAGCTCAGTTTCTTCTGTCTTCTAAGCCCTCCTCCCCAAGCACTGGAGGAGTGGCTCCGGAGGAAAGGCCATGAATTTTTTATTTCCCTGACCAGAGGGTGATTTTGCCTGGTCGAAGCTATATACATTGTTCCTCGTTACTAGGGCAACAGGTACCTTGCAAATGCTGATAATACATAAACTAATACAACTCTGCAGTTTGCTCTTTCTTTCCAGCGCAGCTTAATAACCCGTGTGGATGCTGCGAGCCGCCTCTCTCCCGCTGGGATAAATGAGCACTTCAGGAAGTATTATCTCCCTCCAGCCTGGACTCCATGGTGCCCGCACAAAGAGGAGGCACTGAACTGGGGAGCTGAGCCACTATCAAAAGGCAGAGTGATTTCAGAAAGCTCCAGGGAGGAGTGGGAACGGCTGTGGAAACCCCACACAAATCTGCTGTGGTACTGCTGCCTTCCTGAAACAGCAAAAGATCCTTAGTGCTCAGCGTCCAGAGGGAGGAAATGCTGGAGCAAACACTCCTTAGTTCCATGTTGTGGCCCCATCAGCAGCATCAAGAGCTAACTGGATTAGGGGCTCTTTGTCCAACTCCACCTCAACTCCCCCCTCATGTCCGAGCCCCTTTGATACACATGCCCAGTTGTCAGGAGAACACTCCAGTTCCCCAGTGCTCTTGCGGTGAGAGCAGGGTTAAAATGCTTCACTGCTCTCCTTAATCCCTCTCACATGATTTAGTCAACACCAGTGGGGGAGAAGGACTCGCAGGTTTTGCCTCCGTGGCTCCCTCCTCTTCAGAAGCCGGGGAGGAGAGCTGAACCCAGCACAGCACTGGGGCTGGATGCTGTGGCAGCTGCAGAATCTGTCAACACTGAGCACACCCAAAGGTACTGGAGGCTGCAGCACCCACGGGCTCGAGAGCTGCTGCTGCTGCTCTGGCCTTAAGGCTTGATTTTTTTCCCCACTACTCAGCACCATTTGAAGCTGGAAACAGAAAAGGCAAAGAGAAATCTAGAATACACCTTTCTGCTCCTGTCCAGAGCTGCTATAGCATTTGTCCTGTGATAGGAGTTGATCACTGTGCAGAGGGAAAAGCCACCAGGAAACAGGGGCAAGTGCACAGCAGTTACTTCTCCTCAGTGGACCAATACACCAGTGATCTAGCTGCAGAATTTAATTTTCAAAGGCAACACTTCAGTTAGAGAAACTGAATAAGTGGCCTTATTTCTGGGGACCAGAGAAAGCTTGAGATGCAGTAGGCTAATAGGAGCTCAAAAGGAAAAAAATACAATGCATAAACCAAAGCAACTCAAAACATAACAACTGATCCTCACTTCCCCTGCCTCTTCCTTTCCTTTTTTGGGAGCTTGTTTTGTTTAGTTTTTTAGAAAAAGAATCTTAGGGGCATATATTTCAACTATTTTATGCTTGTTACCAGTCAGCCCCTTTGTCCCCATGATCTAACAATAACACAAATAACTTAAATAATGTATGTTTAACTTCCTTCCAAAAGCAAAACACAGGATGGGTAGTGTACTCTCTCTCAAACAGCTTTACAAGCACAAAACCAGGACAGTTTTACAGACCCCATTCTTGTCCTGGATGACTTGCTGCTGCTGCAGGACAAGGGGCTTTTATTGAAATCCCAGCAGAAGAGTAAACATTTGAAATAAAGCTAAACAAGAGTTTAGTTGTTGAGGAAAAGACAGTCATCTGTCAGCATATGGCAAGCAAGCTCTTAAAAGTGGGGTGCTGAACTGGGATTCCAGCATCTGGGTTTAACCTCTGCAGTCTGAATCCCTTCTACCTAATGAGAGGGCTCCCTGCTGGATCAAATTTGAAGTGGTGTTGGCTGCTGGAAGCACTATTCGTTTGCCAAATAGATCTAAGGAAAAACTAACCTGAGTTCCAAGTCTCAGAAACACCGAAATATGCTACTGGAGAATTCCCCCAGGAAAACACCGTGAGCTCACAACCTCCCATGGAAAGCTGCCAGGCAAAGGTGCCTGTCTTAGCTGTCAGTTTACTGCCTTCCCATTTCATCTCCCCAGACCTTGCCTGCACTGTTCTCTAACCCAATCCAACCTTCCAGGCTACATGTGGAGACACCAGGTAAGGGGAAGAGATTGCCCTGTGCTCCCTCAGGAAGTACTTCAGTCAAAAAAAGACATGAAAACGCTGTAACCAAGTCAGGCAAGGACTGGAGGACAGGACAGACCAAGAATGCCATTTTTTCAGCCTGAAAGGGAACCAGCTGAGGATAGGTTCATCGGATTGCTTTCTCCAGCTACCTCATTGGTGGCTGTGATGAAGACAAAGGCAGATGATCTTCCTTTGTGTAGGGATTGGTCTAAGTGACCTGTAAATTTTCTTTCCAACCACAGTTTTTCTGTGATTCTGTGAAACCATTCCGGTAAGAATTGTTTGCAGAACGTGACATTTGAAGTAACCGACTCCTGGAGAATGTGTAAAGCTCAGTTTCACCATAAACTCAAAGGAGAAAAAAAAAAAATCTATGAAGTCCTTCCTTTGCCCCTGGATGACTTGCCAACCCAAACACCTGTTTCATATGGGTAGAATGCAACAAATAGCTGACCCATATCTGTAATTAATCTTGAGGGCGTTTTGATTTTTCAGAGGATTAATGCGCCCAACATCTTTAATAGAAAACAAAAAGCCAAAACAATCCATCCCTTCTTGAAATCAAGCAAAACCTAAAGCAGATGGCTAGACAACAGTTGCAAAGCAAACAAATATTGCATGGTTCAGCTCAACTTCAAAAAAGTTCAGCACCGAAAACCTGAGTAAGCACAGAGAATGTGTTACCTTTGGCAATCAGCAGGGCCTCAGATCTGCAATATCATTTCTGATCTATGCAGACTGCTAATCAAAAATGACTATTCAGATTCTAATCAAAATAAACCTTCAAATTACTTCAGATGTAAACCATGGTTGAGACTAAAATGCCAAGTATTCAAAAAAAGTTCTTTGACTGAACTAAGGATATACAGACAATCTTGTGCCAATAGATTATTCTTCAGTTTTTGGTTACATAGAGCATGTGAAAACTAATAGGATTGGCCTACCAGCCCCATTTCCCATTCTGCTTTATCAAAGTGACACCATCTGACCCTGGGAAAAGCAAGGCACAATCCAACATGCCTGGAAACAGCAAGACCAGGACATTTTCTTAATCACATTTTTTCTTCATGACAAGTTTGGACCTTTCGTGAGGTTAGACCCAAGATGATCTTTCAAGATCCCTTCCAGTCTGGGCTGTGCTATGGTTCTATGCAGCATTTCTTATAAACAACAGCTGAAATTTCCAACATAGAGTGCCTTACTGAACCTTCCTCCTCCTCAAGATACACTTTTGACTCTCTTGTTCTAAAATTCTTCATTTAGAAATCACTTAAAATGAAATATTTCTTTCCTTTTCAGATTTTCAGGTGTTACCCAGTTTCTCTGGCAGGCAAACAAGAGTGACACCATGCCTTATTTATGGGACAGAAGTGCTCTGGGAAACCCATTTGCTGGGATATATGGAAGGGGGAGGAGGTGAGAGGAAGAGAGCATGATCACTTTATACCCTAGATGAGACTGGAATCACTGTACAGACCCCTTTACACCACAACTCCTGCAAGTGCTGACAGGCACGGATGATTTTTGCCTAGAATGGAGGATGTGGGAGGGAAGGAGTAGCTACAGCACATGCCAGTGCGTGTGACCTGCTTCAGACTGAAAAACCTGCTCTGGGGCTGCCATTGAGGTGCCCTTTGGTGCAAATCCCTGTTGCCAGATATCCCATTTATCCTTTCTCACATGCTTCTCAATATCTACTGACAAAATAGTATCTGGCCTGTGCAGAAGTACAAGAAAGCAAAGTTTCTCCTCCCTGTGCCCCAGACAACGTGAGGCATCTAGAGCATTTCTCAAACATTTATCTTGTTCAATTTTTTTTTTTTTTT
>VWZU01008026.1:17402-55130 GCA_013397095.1 Sterrhoptilus dennistouni
TTTGGTATTTTAGTACCAGCCTCTGGCAGACACAGCTTAAGTTTCAGTTTATTAATCAAACTCCTCCACACCCCATCAGCACTGATCTTGGCACATGGCTACTTTAGTCCCAGGGACTCCTTGAGCTGTATGCCCTGAGTCTAAAAAAATTCCCCCCATCCCTCAAACCTCAGGAGACAGACAAGGTTATGGTCCTGGAGGGGAATCCTGGAGACTGTCTGAGGAAGAGGAAAGAGCACTGAGGGCTCTCAGTTTTTAATATTACTACCCTAGAAAGTATTTTAGGACTAGAACAAAGCCTAAACCATGCAACATGAATTCATACCACTGGAAAATGTAAGGATGAGACATGTCATAATTAAGTGGGGGGTTTTTTTCCCCCTCATTTTTTGACGTCTGATATGGAAAAGGAGAAGCGGGGGAGAAAGTACAGCTTTCCTTTTTCTCTAAAAGTCAGGATATCTTTCCATGACAGAATACATCTGACAGTTTGCCTGCTCCTCCCAGGTCTCTCCAGCTGACTGAAAACTCAGCTTGTAAGAGAAACTGGAAGTATGTGGCAGCAGCAATGTGTATTTTGCTCTTGACACTGGGTCAGAGTGCCCAAGACCAGAGAAGAGACTCCGAAAGCCTCATGTCTCCATCAATCCATCCCAACCACTCCTGTTTGTGTCACTGATTGCATTTGCTGCTACGAGACACCGTAGACTGTTGCTTGTAATCAGATACACATAACAACAGTTCTTTTGATCTTCAAAAGGGTTTCACTTCTTTGATTGTGAGTTTATCAGTAGCACATACTCAGGCTGCAGACACACAGAGTTTAGTCTTAACCCACTCTGAAAGCAGGTACACAGCCAGCAAGTGTCCTTTATGCTGGATCCAAGTATCTATTGAGATAAACTGCCTTCAGTGTTCCAGGAGACAGCCTTTCTTGGCAGGTGCAACAAGGTGAGCTTCTCAAGATATCAAGAAGCATCATGGCTAATAAACTGGTTGTACTGTGACTTTTCCCTCAAGATGAACCCTCAAATACACCATATTCCATATCAAGCCCAATCACAGTGCATTAAACCTACAGCATCTTTACATATGGTTTGACTCTTCAGCACTGTCTAAGAAAAAGGGTGTCAGGTAAAAAAAAAAACAAACGCAGCAAAATAGTAACATGTAGAATTAGGGATAGCAAAAGATGTTCTTTTCACTACAGAAACAGAGTCAGACACTGTCTTGGGAGCTGTCACACAGGCAGGTACAGCCCAAAAATGAAAATAAATGCAATATCAGCAAAGAGAGAGAAGTACTGCAGGAATAATTAATTACTCTGCATCCGTATTTGGTAGCTGATTTAGTTTCTGACCCATATGGAAACGCTGACAGGGCAGCCCAGAACACCTGCTGCTGTTTAGGCAAAAAAAGCATTAAAACAAGGGTAAAAAAGAAATAGCAGTTGGCTATTTCATGTTTGCCACCCTACAGTTAATTCTATGAAATCTGATTGATTTTAATAGCAATCTGCTCAGCTCCTCACTCTTTACAAGGAGAACAAATTCTGTTTGAGGTGCATGTGATGAAATTGTGTTACCCAACTGTGTGTGGGGAAGAGGGACTTGCCACTGAAGCTCCTCTGGCCATGCCCTGGAGTCTGCTTCTGTTCCCTCTGTTTCATCACTGCTTTCTCCAGCCTTCTGCTGCTGGTCCAGGCTCATTACCTCTTTGCAGATCTTTCCTGTGGGCATCATCAACCCAAATACAAAGAACCTGCCAGAAAATTAGAACATTTCTATAGAAATCTAGAATATTTCTAAAAATATTCAGAATCAGAAAAAATAGATCAGATTTTTTGGTTTTTTGAAAGGGTTAAAGT
The DNA here is from genome assembly GCA_013397095.1 of Sterrhoptilus dennistouni. Lineage (NCBI taxonomy): Eukaryota > Metazoa > Chordata > Aves > Passeriformes > Zosteropidae > Sterrhoptilus > Sterrhoptilus dennistouni. The sequence goes on from VWZU01008026.1 coordinate 19,270, forward strand.
CCACTCCAAAAGGAAACCAGTTTTTTCAGGAAAGCTCAACATGCTGTTTAACTTATTCAAATATCTCAAAAAATCCTGGCCCCCATTACAGCATTGAACACCTGGAACTGGACATGGTTGGGTTTGGATGTCTGCTCCTAAAAGCAACAATAGCTTGTGCTGTTGTGGGTAGTTCAGTTTTGGAAGCAGAAGCCTTGATTTATATGAACTCCATGCTAATGGAGAATTACTTCCAGTTTGTTACTGATTTCAGCACTGAAATTAGGTGATTTTCTTGCCAAATTTGGGTCCAATATGATTCCAATCGAATGAGTTTTGAAGAGCTCCAGTCCTTTTTATAATACTGCAGCATGGTTTGCAAACCAGCTTTTACATGTTTGGGGTTACCCAGCACTACAAAGTGTTCTTTTATCAGATGCAGCTGACTGAAAAATGAAAAAAACACTCCCTCTTTCCTCCCACTCTAAAAGCATTTAAAATTCAGTGTTTCCGGCAACCTGGCTGGGTGGAGGCCGTTGGCAAAGTGGTTTGTAATGTATAAAATACAGAGGGACAGATGTTCAGCTGATGGTTTTAACAGATACAACAGCAGCACGAGGATGACAGCTCTATTAGATTTCAGGAGGTGATGTGTCACTTGTGCAGTAGGCTACTTCACATCTTCATAAAACCCACTTTTTATGGGGTGAGATGAGAGAGATCCAGATAAAAGTGACATAAGAAGGCTGGACATGAGCTCGATTAAAGATTTGCTGGAAATCACATTAAATAGGAGCTCACATCTGCAGATGAGCTCTGGGGCATTCCCAGTTCATAGCAGAGCCTCTCCTCGCAGCCCACTGCTCCCTGGTGCATCCTTCACCTCTCTTACACCCAGGTGTAGTCGATACTCTTTTCAGAGGAAGACAGCTGCCCATTGCTCAGAGCGTTGCCACATGATGGACATTTAGAGAAGGTCCTCTCTCAAACTAGTAACATCACAACAGTGATGCCAGTGACAACACCAAGGCTGGAAACCCATATGATCCATGAAGCAGGAACAGTCTCATCTCCAGCAATGTCCATAGCGTTAGTTTTAGCTGCTCCAGTCTTTGCTCTTTGCCTGTAACCTTCTTCCACTTCATCTTGTATTTCCCTTTTAAATGTCTTTTTCAGCTCTTGAATCCCAGGTGTTTCTCTTTCTTCAGCTGACACTCAGGCTGTGCATCAGGCAGCCATCATGACTTGGCAAAGGTTTGCTGGGTCAGTGAAGGAAGACCCTCAGATCCAGATTTTTGCTATTAGAGTTGTCAGTCATGTAAGTCCTTAGAGACTGCAAAAGCATGAAAATTAAATCTACGGATCGAATTATCCCATGCTTTTATTTATTCAGCCTTAAGTGCACATGTGGTCTTGTCATCTTGTCATTTTTATCATGGTTGGTGATAGTCCTCAAAAAATACTGGGTTAAACCATCCAATTTCTTATTCTTTCTGCAAGCTGAATACCAAATATGAACTCTGAAAAGTGCAGTTACTTATTCTACTTCATCTATCACATTCTTATATTCTATCATGCATAGTGTTTATGTAGCATTTGCAATCATGCACATGAGGAGAATCTGCCTCAGGCAATAACAAACTGATGTCCTGATACCAACAGGTAGGAGAATCTGAAAACATCTGTGTCCTGCCTGGCAATCAGTCAGAGGACAAGGTAAAACTACTCTGGTGATTCTGACCTGTCTCCATCTCAGTCCTTGGCCAGTCACACTCAGTGACTGGCAATCAAAACACAAGAGTCCTTGGAGATCCAGGGCAAAGAGAACACAGAAAACAGCTACAGAAAAAGTGATACTGTTTATTTTGAAGGTAAAGTTCACTTCTACCAACTCTAGTTCACTCTAGTCAATAAAACCCAAACCCCTGAAAACTTTTGCTTCACATCCACATTCTACAGCAACCTCCTTTCTGCTAACACTAACATAAAACAGGCAGAGAAACTTGCACAATTTTTACTTAGGAAAGAGAGAGCACAGCCAAGAGCTTGCAAACAGTGCCCTCAGTGTGAGAACCCAGAAGAATGGGACTATTAGCAGAGTTTCTGTCCCTCTGCTGTAGTCATGCACAGCTTGAACAGAAACAAGAATCTGGTGAGAATACATACAACTAAACAACAGCCCAGAGTTTCAGGTGTGATGCATAAATTGCTTACATGATTTTTGGTTGACAAGTTTAAGGTTTCTTAAAAGACACAAGCAGCTGGAGCCCTTCACCCTTGCTGGAAAATCTGCTTCAAGCTGGGCAATCTTGAATAGTGTAAATAGTAAAACTGAGTCTGTTGCAAAGCTGCATTTCCTGGGAAACTTAGTAGGAAAGATTTTGGAGGATGAAGTCAGAAAAATCAGGTGGCTGAGGACTATTCTTCCTAGGCCACCCATCTTCTGTTTAAAGTTGAAACTTACTGTGTTTGTCTGGTTAAAAAAAAATAAAATCAACATGAAGCAGGTCCACAGCTCAAAGAAAGAGATTTAAGCACCCTGCTACCAGTTTTGACCCTCTGTGATTAGAAATTTGTTTTCAAGTTCCTAAAGCATAGACTAGCACATGGTATCAATGCTAACAAAGCAGGAGAGATTTCTGCATATCAACTAAATGACTAATCTGTTCTGTCTTCTGGCATATGTCCAATATTTACACTTATTTGTTTAAATTGTGATTTTTATCCATGAGTGGTATAACCGTAAATTTGCATTTTATTTGCAGTTTTGTGTGCTGCCCCAGTGACTTCCTGAAAAACCCAAGGGGAGGAGTTCATGAAGGATAGGAAGTGTTGTGCAAAGGCTGTTTCAATGGTAAGTTTCTTTTCCAGGCTGGATTGCAGGAGAAAGGTAGTCTCAAGGGGAAAAAACAGAATGAACATATGCACTCAGTAAATTCTTGATGCTTCATGAAAAATCTTGGCCCAGATACAGCTATGGCTAATAGTCCAAAGTAAAGCTAGTGGGAAAAAAATGCCTCACACACAAACTAAAAAGTTTAAAAGTTGAACTTAAAGCCTTCTCCTGAATAGATGTCCAAACCACATGAATTATTTCATGCACAAAGTAGCCAGACAAAGAGCTAAGAAACAACAGCTGGAAATCCTAAAAAAAACCCCCCAAACCTCTGTATTAAAAAGATAACATTATGAAGGTATCTCATGATTCTCATGTTCAGATCCACAGAGCATGGGACATCAGCAACGAGGTGTGTAAAGGGATGTGTACCTACTCTGCCTGCATGGCCCTGTTTCCATAAAAACCTTCTTCAACATGCAATAAATGACACTGGAGAAGCTTTGGGGAGATGTTTTAGGAGATCACATATAAACCTCTCTCAAGGGCAAAATGATTACTGAGCAAAACAACCTTGCTGTGGAATTTGTTTAAAAACACATCAAAGCTAGAGACGCTAAAAATAAAGGTTTTTTTAACTAAAAAAACCAACCAACCAACAAACCCACAAACCCAACAACACAAAACTCCAAAACACCCTCAAAGATCTTCCAAGCCCCAAATCTCTGTCACTGGAAACCAGCCATAGGAAGAGTTTATGTAGTTTATGTTCCTCCTCATGATGGATGTCAGTTCCGCCAGGGAACCTGGCCCTTGGTGAAGGATGAAAGGATGAAGTTTCCCAAAACAAAATAGGAGAAGTGGCACCATTTTGAATGAAAATATTTAGGTTGTTAATGACATATTATTGTGCTCATAGGAAATAAAAGCTTGAGTGAAACAAAAGAATAATTTTTACTAGAACAGTCCATTTTTTTTTTACATTAAGGAAACTGTTTAAATTAGGCTTTTTACCAGACACAGGAGAACATTTCTGCAAGTATTCTGCTTGTAGTTTGACCCTATGTCCACAAAGAAAAAAGACCCAAAACCCACCAAGAAGTAAACCTATCCAAAGTCATCTCCTCACAAAAAAACCAAAACAAAACAACTTTCCCACAGCTTGATATCTCAAGCAGAATTTTCCATAACAAAAGCAGGGAGAACAGCTTTACCCATTTAGAGCAACTGAGATTTGGCCCCCAGACATTCAGAAATCAAAAACACACAGCAGATGCAATTATGTCTCACAGCAGAAGTAAATATTCAACTTACTGTAGGAATGTCCCAACGGACAACTTTTCTAGAAATAAATTTCAACTAGAATTCATTTAGTTTTGCAACAGATGCTTTGAATTTGAGTCTCCTGGTTCTCAAAAACCATGAGACAACAGCTGACCTTAAGCCATATCTTCCTATCACCCTCATTTTCATGTCAATTTAATAAATTTCTAGATGAAGTTAAGAGAAGAATTCATCTTGTATTTAGGATTTACAAACCATTAGGAAGAGCTCAGCTCACTCTGACTTTATTTTGTTTTCAGCACTCAAGCACATTCATTAACTTCTGGTATAGAATCCCTGAGCAGTTTCTAGGGAATGTAACACAGCTATTAAATGCCTTTTGGGTCCAAACAGTAGTTATCCTGCACCAATCTGTCTTTCTAGCTCTTGACAAGTATCAAACAGGCAGACATCAAAAAGGGCTGAGTATTTGATAAAAATTTTACCAGATGGTTAAAGGTTACAGACTTTGGTGCCTGCACAGGGTTTAGCTTGGGGGGCACAAGCTGGAAGTGCCTCTGATGTTCCATCACAAGATTAATGCTCAGCAACTTTAATCATTCCCTACCGTATTTAAAATAGGAATAAATCTGAAGCCTCTCAAGTGAACATTGTTTATAATCTTGGACAGAAAACAATGTGGGAGTCAATATGGATGTAGAATACAATATTAAAACTCCCTTCCTATTTTCCTGTTTCTTTGAAAGGGTCCAAGTGAAAATAGCACTGTTCCCTGTTCTCTGAGTTATCTGTCAAAAGGAAATGTTTCTGTGAATGGCACCAGTTGTTCTATATCATAATTAAAGCACTGGTTTGTTATTGGTACTTACAGAAAAATATATTTTACTGATAACTACAGCATAAATATTTATGTCAATTAGTCACAGCAAAACAGAAATAGTTAAGAAACAGCTTTTAGCAGTTATTACACTACCTGCTAGCAGTGCAACGACTGAAAGTATCATGAATGGTAAATAGAAAAATAAATGTTGAGAGTAAGGGAATCTTCATACTTGCTCTTTTCTTGAAGACAAGGTGAGACCCTTGCCCAGCTCTTACTGTGAGGGGTCTTTTTTTAATAACAAATGAGTTGAAATGCAAATGCTGTTACTAAAAACTGTGTGGCTGCCATTTGTAGTACCTTGTGTACTTTTATTTTTCTATCCTGCAAATGAGTTTGCTTCAGTTTTGCTGTTCTCCAGCTATAATTTGTTAGCAATTCTTTCTGCTAGGAAATTCACACAAACAACATTTTAAGCAAATATTGGAGCACACTAATGAGAGACAATATTTACATTTACAAAATATATTATTGAAACCCAAGTCCAGATACCACAACCACTTATCCAAGGTTAACTTTACGTGCAGTAAGGACTTTACAGACCTCAGGAGTGCTTGAATAAAGTGAGTCAGACAAGACCCTTCAGAAAACAACAGCAGTGTGAACTTCCAGTTGTTTACATCTGAGAGAATGTAACACCCTTAGTTTTATGCATCTATTTAGGTCTTATTAAACTGTTTTTACATTCTTAACTGCACAGAGGTGAAACCTAATTCACAGATGCCATTAGATAAGAAAAACATAATGAGAAATAATTTATAATTGGAAGGTTGTTTAAAACCAGTGATAGACGAAATTGCTGAGTGCAAACATACCCTATTGATTTTACCATATTTCTTATTTAAAAAGAGAAAGAAAAATTCAAACACATTTCGTTACAAGTATGGAATATTCAAAGCACGATTGAAAATATACTTGGAGGATTTCTGAAAGCAGAAATCCTGTATGGGGAGAAATAAGAGACCTTTAAAGTAAATGAAGATTTTTTCATATGTTGCTCCAGAGATTTTTGCATACTGAGGGCATTCCCCAGTTTTTGATTGACTAAAAATGCGGAGAAATAAAGAAAATGAATAGGCTTGAGTTCTTTTAAAGGGTGATAATGTGCTTTAATATTCCTCATCAACCAAAGTACAGGTCAGTCTGATGAACCTGCAAACCAGACTGATCACAGAAGACAAGACCAGTTCAGAACCCATGTTCTGGTAGAACTGCTGCAGTTGTGTTACTCATCACATATTGGTGCCCATGGAATGCATGTTTAAGTACCCTAAAGGATCAATACTGTTGGAAAACCAGCTTATACATCTCAGACATGCATTTCTGAGCACAAAAAGTTAATGTAAGACGAGCCATTCTGTGCTGAGGTTTTTTGATTTTTGGAAAATGATTTTTTAAAATATTTTCAAAAATATCTCTTCACCATCCCCCCAAAATATGTATGCTGCTTTGAGAGCTGTAAGCTTTGCTCTGATTTTGACAAACACATGGAGGATGGTTTCCCTTTTATGCCAACACTGGCAGTGAACATCAGATTTGAGTAGGAAATAGCAAAACCGAGTAGGAAGCTGTTTTCAAAATTCCTATCCAGGAAAAGCATTTTGGTAGCCAATTAATGTGCAATTGCACCACGTGCTTGAACCAGGGAGGTCAGATCAGAGACACGGCTGAGCATGAGAACAGATGTGATGTCCACAGCTGCAACCACAGCCCTGACTCAGACAACAAATAGAAGACCTGCTTGGAAGTTCCAAAGCTTCAAAAATAAATATTTTTAGCCAAAACAATTGCATTGTCATTGAGAGCTTCCTTGTATGGAGTCTGATGGTTGTGGTAACCTCACCTGGCACAAGGCTGAGTGGTACCTTGTCCCCTGAGCACTCTAAGCTGATCCAGCTGTTTCACTCTGGTGCTGTTGTACCCACACCAAGTCAGACAACTCCTGTGGGATAGGAATATCTGCACTCAGGTAGCCAAAAGCAGTGGATCTGCATGCCCACTGAAGACAGCTGCTGGGAGCTTGTCCCAGGGAGAGCAGGTTGGTAGCAGACATGCTTGAAGGCTGTGCTGGCTCCAGGAGTTACCAGCTGCTGGAGTGGTGAACAAAAATCCTCTGATCAAGTTTTAATTTTCTTCCAGGTATTGCAACTACATGAAATCCTACCATTCTTTTTGTCCATCTCAAATTCTTCACATCTCTAAAGAGCATGACCCTGGTGACTAAAGAAGTGATTTCCTTGCACTGCTGGAAAAACCCAAGAATTTCTGACGAGAAAGAAACATTCAAACAAACAAAAAACCTGAAGGTGGGGGAAAAAAAAGCCTCTTGACTGGTATTGAACGATAATTCCCACCCAAAAGTTTTTTCCAAGCAAATTTCCATCCCCACAAGACAAAATCAGGGCTTTCAAATGACACCTCAGAACAAGCCTTTATTTTTCTTGGAAGATTCCATTCAGAAATCTAGGCAAGGAGATTTGGGCTGTGAAACAGTCCAAGCTTTTGGATTCTGAAAGGAGAGGATTTCCAACCAGCTCTCAGTGAGCTGATATCTACTACCTGTCATCACTTCCCTGCTCTGTGCACCTATTGGAGAGAGTTCCCTCTTTAATTCTCAAACTTGCTTTTGTCTGGTATGAGAAAACATCCAACAAGGCTGTGCCAGGTATCTCCAGCCCCATGTGTTCAGGCTCTCAGCCTTTCCTCACAGATAAGGAAAACGTGCTCTGCGTGAGGCCACGGCACAGTCACAACATTAACTCCCTCTCCTCCAGGTTCCTCTCCACACCTTCCCACTGCTATTGTGCATTTCCTTCCTCAGCACACCAAAGTGACAATGCTGAATGCTGACACTGACACCCAGCCTGTCCAGGGCTCTTGCAGAACCAAACCTCCAAATCAGGGTTTCACATTTGCTTCCACAGAGTATTTTGGGGGTGCTGAACACAATCAGTGAGAGATGCATGCTCACATAATCCTGGTATTCTGTGCTGCCAGTGAGCTGTAATTCACAAGAAGAATGATATGTTTATCTGTTCTAACAATAAGAAATGCCTGACCAAGATTTCCTATTCTAGTTTATGTCAGTTTTCATTAGGCCTTTTGTTTCTACTATCTGAAGCAGTAAGCTTTGAATGGGGTATTATAAATGAAGATCATTTACTCCTCATAGATTAGACTCCTGACTTAATTAAAAAAAGAACTGAAAGAATGAAATCAGACAATGATGCTATTAGAGAGCTCCATATCATTGTAATTTGATGTCATTTTCTAAATGGATCAAGAAATCGTAACAGACAAGTGGCTGAATAATGCTACAGTTGACTGTCTTAACAAGAAATATTTTCCCTATTTTCATCTGTGATGTATACACAGACAATAATAACAATAGCATGGAAATAATTTCTTTAATTGCTGTGTGATAGACTATAATGGAATAAAATGACTATTGTTGGCTGGGATTAGAATCAGATGAATGCCTCTGAAGGAAATCCCCAAGATGTGGCTGGACAAACACCAGGCACAAACACATGCACAAATTCCATGAAGCACTTTATTAGTGAAGGCATTCACTGAATGGCAGCTGATAAGGTTTTCAATAACATGGAGACTGCTAGTTGTATAAAGCTCTGTAATCTAAACGTAATTCAAAGTGTTAACAATTTTGTAGCCTTTATCTGAGCACATTTTTCTCACATGCTTTAGGTGACCAGGTCATAATCCAAAGACAAGCAACTCTCTTGTTTTACACTGTTAGTCTAGCAAGTGGCAATTTTTTTCCTGCACACAAAGGTCATTGTACCCCAGACAACATCTCATTTTGATGTCTTCCACAAACCCAGGATGCACCAAAACAAACACAGATGGATTACATGTTGCCTGTTAGCTCAGCATTCCTCTTTCTTTCCTCAGATACCAAAAAATAATTAAAGAGCATTTGTGTGCGAGTGGTGGCAATGTATTCCTATAATTTGGCAATTATCTTGTCAGCTACCTTTATTAGATTCTCAGTACTGTAAATTGCTTTAAAGTATGCGCTATGTGGCTCTACCATGCTTACAACATCAAATTCTGCAATTGCAAGGTTAGAGATAAGTTTTAATGGTAAACAAGTTTGAGTGAAGTTCAGAATGTATTTATATAAAACTTTTCTTTTTTCTGCTTAAAGTCAAGGAGCTAAATCTTTCCTAGGAGGTTAAGTGGGATTTTTTTTTTGCTCTGCTTTTTTGAGAGGAACTTGGTTCCCTTCCAGTCACATATGCAAATAAACCAATTTTGCAGTGTGTCCCAACAGCTCTCTTTTAGGCATCATTAGGTACACTAGTGAATTTTCTAATCTAGCCACAAGAATATCACCCCAAGCCAGGGGAGTAGGAGATGAGAGACCCGTGTCTGAGTCTGTGGGAGCCCATCTTAAGGGAAACCATCACCCCAAACCAGAAGGCTGTGGCAGCAGACCTGAGCCATTGGCAGGAGGCCTATGGGGCAGAAAAGCAAGGATCCCCCCTTGGTAAAGTGACAAAAATGGAGACAGAAGAAGAGTAAAAATAGTGTGATTTTGTGAAGAACAACATTACTTGATAGACCAGAAATAGTTGATGAACTATGGTTACAACATAACCATGACCTCAATGTACCCCAAAGCACCTTCTCCTTTGTCTATCCTCTAACTCAGTGAACGTGAAAAGTCACAGTCACAGCTTAGAAATTGCTTGTCCAGCTCCATTTCTCTCATGCTTGCTATGTGTTTTAAGGCAAGATTTATCTGTCTCCAGTTTCCAGTATTTACTGGCACATGGAGATGTACCATGACAACAGCAAAGCCCGGCTCATGGAATCATGTTGAGAGGCACAGGCTGTGTATGAGCCAGGAAGGTTCTCCCAGTGCTGCTTGGAGCACTGAGAGGTACTTGGAGGATAATTACCAGCTCACTTCAATTTGCAACAATTTCCAAAGAGCCAGGATAGTTGGATGCACAACAAAACTACCAGAATTGTTTGAATATTGCATTCTCACTGTAATGTGCACCCAACAAATGCAGGTGTTTTTAGGGTGTATGCTCCACTGCTTTCTTCCTGACGTCCAGAAATATGCAATTTTTTTCTGCACTATAGCAGGTTTTCTGTTTGTTTTTAAAATATAGGTAAGGCTGAATGTACTATCTCTCCCCATGGAAATGTTTCCTTCCTGGATTACACACAACTGCAAGAAAAATACGCATGTGCAAAGGTAAAGAAAAATATCTAAAAATTACCATATACAGCTGGTGTTTCAAGTGTCCTGGATCCTTTGGAAAAATCTCACTAGGACCATACCAGATTTAGATAGACAAACATCTATTTAGATACATAAATTACCAAAGTACTTGGTTTCCCTGATATCACAGCAGGATCTAACCTACAGCTTAAACTACGTATTTATTCTGCATTTAAACAATACCATGTCATTTCTACTGGCCTGGATCCCAGTATCACCAATTCCAGGTGAATATTCTAACCAATACACTCCAGGGTTCCATTCATCCTTTTTTAAATTATTCAGTGAATTTCAGAACAATTTTAGCCAAATAGACCTTCATAGCCAAATAGATTGGGAACATGGGATGGGAACATAAGCCTAATGAGCAGAGGTGGGAACTTCTTAGTGGGAGCCCAGAGCCAGAGGGAGGACTTCCCCAGTCCTGGTGGGTTTACCAAGACCTGGCCCAAGGTTTCCATCTCTACAAATGTCACAGGGAGCAATAAATTATTTTCCCAGCCAAAAATGGTAGTAGCATTGTTGTTGCACTAAGTTTTTTAATTACAAAGCCACTGCTTCCTCTGTTTGTAAAGGGAGGAAGCACTGTAAACAAAACAGTTCAGCTGTTCCCTTGGTGCTACCTCCTTTGTGTAAGCAATCATCATTTAGCATTGTAGAGTCAATCCCTTTTATGATACTCTTAACAGTTGCAGACATTTTACAACTAGAACCAATCTCTGCCAGCTTGCTCCCAGATCTCAAGTTCAAACTTGAGTTATATTGTGTCTAATTCTTGAAATGTCATTAGTAATTATGGGTCTATTAATACAGCTCTTAAGCCACTATATTTTGGCTACAACCTTGTGACTCCTCTCACATTGTCACTGTCACTTAAACAAACTGATGGAAATATCCTTCCCCAGGATAACTTTGATTCCAGCACAGCTGTCCGCTGTCCTGCTGAGGTAGTTCAGGTAGTAAACTTTGCCTTAACAATACCACAGTTTGGGAATGGGATTAAGGAGTAAGAAACAACAATTGCAGGGCCTCTGCTAGAGGTCAGCTCACACATGCTTCCCTGGATGTGTCTGGCAGCCTCAGAGGCAAGTCCAGGATCAGAGCAATATGAAATCCAAATGGTAAGTTCAGACCAGATACAACTACACCATCAGGATGCAAATAATCATCACTCATATGCAAAAAGCTGTGTTAGGAGGGGACAGTCCTGTACCTCCCCAGTGATTTATAAGCCATGATTGTAATTACCCCTTTGAAACAACAAAGAGAATGGCCTCCCACCAAATGTGCATACAACACTCAACTACCCTCTTCTTGGAAGACAGAAGAAAAACCCAGACAAAGTTGATTATTCTAACAACAAAGATCTTGCACAGAGGGAAAATTATTCACTTTAAATAATTTCCAAGTGGTGAGTGGCTCTGGAGGTAACATCCCTGCCTTTGAACCCAAGGGTGAAAACCTAGAATCCTGGCCAGTAGTCAAAAATGTGTGCCTTGGTGCCAAAGGCATCTCAAGGTAAGCATGACTAGCAGCTCCTCGTCCAGACAGCTGAAGCCTTTGAAGACGAAGTAAAGGCATTAACTGAGCTCTGACCTGGACTTGTACCACTTTTCCACTGTTTATTTCTGTTCGTACATGAAGAATAGATGAACAGTAGCCAGGAGACTGAAGAAGAGAAGGCGGCAGAATCAATTAAAATGTACTTGGGAAAATGTCAAAGAGAACAAAACAAGCTCATGAAGTAAAGCTGGGGCAGAGGTGAAGGTCAGGGTGGTGCAAAGCTCAGGCAGAGGAAGCCAAGGTGACTCTTCATCACCTTTGTATAACACAGGGCGGCAGGGGATGGGGATGTGTTCACTGCCAGCTGATCCTGCCTCACACATGGCATCCCCCTAAAAGTCTCCTTTCCCTTGAAGAAGAGGGGGGGGTGTCAGAGGACCCTGACAGGGGGACTGGAGCAGAGCCAGCTCCACAGAGCCAGCCCAGCACCTTCTGGTCGTTGTGCCCCAGGCAGCAGCTCTGGAGGGCAGCTCACCCTAAGGATGGTGAATGCCTCCTCAGAGCAATTCTATTCACCAACTTATTCCAGGTATTCCAGTGGAGAACACTTTGTTGTATACTTCCCAAGAGAAACAATGAAACAGTTTTCAAGTACTGGATTCAACACTTGAAAGCATGTTGCAGGATATTCCTTGGTTGTATGACACATTTTCGTTGGATTTGTGTTATTCACCAACACTTAAAAGAATAGCAAGCACAGCAAATATACCTAGGATACTACTGCCCCACATCCCTGTCTGACTTGGGACTAGACAGGTATTGCTTTCTGAAGCCACACACTCTGAACTTTACAATAGTATAATAGGAGCTTTTCAGGCAAAAAACAATGTGGGAGCTGGAACAAATGAACAAAAAGTGGGGATAGAAAAGGCTCAGCTACAAGTAATTTCATATCCTCATCCTGAGGGCTCATTGGACTTCTGTATGTTTAAAGTCAGACCCACCTTCAATAAATAGAGATAAGAACGGATATCTCTCCTGCCTGAGGAACCAGCTTTCCTCTTCTGCCATGCCACTTCCCAGATCAGCCACTTAACAGCTCAAATCGTATATAATCCTACATGCTACCAGAGTCAACTGCATCATGAAATCTACAAGGATGTCCCCAGAATTCATGTATTCTCAATCCATGAAAAAGGGACTGACATAAGGATTCTAGTGTAGAATTAGGACATAGTATATCAATCATATTCCAAACAATTGCATGGTGAGAAATATTTCTTTTTTCTCCAAAAGACTTTGGGAAATTATTTTCTTTCAAACAAGGAAAAAAATACTTTTGGTATAAAACAAGTCTTGCAAACCAAAATTTTAGCCTGGACAGAGACAATTCAAGCTCTTTCCAGCCATGAATTCACAGTGGGAGAGAGAAAACTGTTGAGTGTAAAATAGCAAGCTCAGTTTAGCTGGGACCTCAGGCTTCTCAGATAACTCAGTAAGTGAGTCACAAAGGCAACACAACTAAGCTGGTCATTCATCAAAACCAATCTAGCCACAGACACCACAAGTCCTGTTATCTTGCTGCCAGACACTACATTTTCCCATATCAGTCTGCCTTGCAGCCTGGTCTCCTCATGGTCTCACAGTTTTCATCATTTTGGTCTTGTTAATTTCTTTCCTTCTTGTAAGCATTTTCACTTGATCCACCAGGTAACAGGGAGAGGAGAATGCTCAGATACACCAAGCCCACATTTTTTAAAATTAACTTGCTGGCTCTTAGAAAAAACAAATAGTTTTTCCCCAGCTCTCTTCAGGGGGTAAAGAAAGAAATAATCTGCATAAAAACACTGACAAATGTATTTTACTGACTTTCCTACTTACTCATTGAAAATAAGTTCTCTTAGGGAAAATTAAAGCATTTTTAACCAGATCTCTTTTCTGAAAAAGACAGAGGAACAAATTTCAGAGGAAAAAAAAACAAAAAAAACCTCTCTAAAATCAAAACAGTAGAGATTTGCCCTTGGATAAGCACACAGGGTCTGTATTAGCCACGTCACTTAGTGCATGATTAGTGAGCTGTTAAATACTACAGTACCAGACAACTGCAACAGCATATGCAGAGCAAACATGACGCAAGGTTTTTCCTAATACAGACCTAAATTATTACAAGTGGCTCTAGAAAGAGAGCTCTCACCATCACTGCAGTTGGCTCAACCTGCACATGGCTGATGAGCCCGTGGATGACCAAGTTTTTCTTTGCAGGAGGTTCTTGGTTCGTGTTCAAGTCTCTCATGTGGAATGAGAGATTCTGTTTCCACCCAGAACAGCTTCCAAACATTGCTTTTGCTGACTGAAAGGGAAGCAAAATAACTCCTAAAACAGTTGCACCAGTGCTCCTGTTTGGTTTGTCCACAGCACACGAGCAACTGCAACACTAACACACCATCTTCACCTGGGGAAAATGGATATGCTCCAGTGACCTGCCCTGTGCCTAAACCCTCTTACACCCACTGAGCCTGGATCCTACATATTTTCCATTATGCCACGGCAACTGATAGAACTTCCATTCCACTTTATAGTGCCTGTTCATATCTGATTAATTCTTCTTTCCTGCAGGAAGTTCAGCAGCCATAGACTACATTTTATTAGGTAGAGTATAGCCAGATGATTTCAATAAATCACTGGGAAAAAAAAAAAAAAAAGACTAGTTTCCTGGTATTACAATAAAAAACTACTTGAAGAGAATAATTTCAGATGATAAATCTGCTGCCATTCACCAACACTTGCATAGCTGATTAGAAACAGTGCATTGTCCCAAGCACGTCCCTTCCAACTCCCCACTGGGAACACTCCCAGCAGTACAGATATAAAACATATTCTCTCACACAGGGATATGTATACTGGTGATAAACTGGTAACATTTAACAGCTATTGTGCTACATTTTGTGACAGACTGCATAGATCTTTTTACACACATTTTTATAATATTTAGGTCAAAATACATTGGGCATTCTCCTACCATCTTGCACTTCAAAAAAAAAAGGTCCAGAGAAATCAGAACAATCCGTTGTCAACACCAAACCCATCAAAAGCTAAAGGAGCAAAAATAGGATAATGACAGGAGTGTTATGGATGGTTTCAATAGAACCCTACTGCATACATCATACAGAACAACTTCTCCTTGCATGGCTCCAACACTGGATTTTCTTTATGCATCTCATCACAGCAGTACACAGGGATGCAAAGAGGCCATGGAGAGAAGAACAGGAGAAAAATAAAAATCACCTGTGAGTATTATTATTGCATTTAAAATGAATTTGCCCCATCCAGGCTTTTTCACTGGTGTTTGCTGCATCAGTGAGTACAAGAAAGAATATTAAGCTGGTAAGCTCAAGCATTGCCCCCAGAAGCTGCTCAGAGGATGGATCAATGCTGCTAACATGGTACAAGCTGCTGCTCCCAAAGCCACTTGGGATTCAAAAGGGGAATTAAATGAACAACATGAAGGTGAAACATTTTTTCATGTGATGCCTGTGCAAACACATGCAGTAATTTTGCAACAAGAGAAAATCCAAGCTCTACTAGCCCATAAAGGAATGGTGTTGGGTATTATTGGTTTGTTAGGTCTGTTTGGTGCATTTTACTCAATACAGACATTCACAGTTTCTTTTATTTCTCTTGCAGCACTGCCCTTTAAATTTCTATGTAGTTTCCTACTTTGGCCCCTTTACAATGCAGTTGATTCTATAGCACTGCACATTCCCAGACCTAAAATATGAATGCAACTGATGGGAACTAACTAAACTGATTTAAACTCTGTGTTAAGACTGAACAAAAAATATCTAGAGTCAGAAGTCTGTGACCAAGTTTAAATATCTCCTTTAAAATAATTTTTGCAAGAGTTTATTTGTGTGACAAGAGGAAGACATCCTCCCTGTTCACTGATACTCCAAGAATGGAAGCACAATAACTTATGAAATAGGAGTATCTGTCTAGCTGATAAAATATGGTTTAATCCATGGGCAAACAGCTGTCATATGTTAACTCTTTGATTATCCAAAAATCTGTAACTCTTTAACAAGCATCCAGATATCACAACTTATTGCATGCAGACAGACTGCAATAAATGCATCTCTCTTTTGGCAGGTGCCTCCACCTTGACTTCTGTTTCCAAATCTTTCTTTAGTGTCAATAGCCACAGCTGAAAATACGAATCCCAAGTAGAGCACCAACTTTCTCTTGTACCTTGGAAAGCACTGCTTTAATTAACAATGAAGTTAGACTGTTGTGTTTGTGTAGGTTGCTGCTCCAGGCCATCCCTGTAGCGCTGGATATTTGTGGTCTCCTCAACTTCCTGCCATTCCGTCACTTCTTGCTTGGTGCCTGCCATGAGATATGTCAGCTACAACATCTGTGCATGTAACATCAAAGATTCACTTTAGTTTACATTCTGGTGAGATGATGTAAAAGCAAGTTGTTTGGGTCTTTCTGAAATTTATTTTTCCTCTTCTTTCTTTAGAAAAGGACATGCCACTGATGAGTCTCAGTTCAGTGCTGGATTAGCACAGTAAAGTGTGATGGTTGTCTACGAAGGTTGTTGCACGTTCTCTCCATGGGGGGAAGGAAAAAATATTTTAAAACTTTCCCATCCTCAAGTGTAGAGGATCTTCCCAGGAGAAGTTTAGTCTATTCAAACTCAGAAATTAAAATTAGCCTAGCAGTTCCACTTTTTTCTTCCTTCCGCTTTCATGACTTCAGATGACACAGGTTTACCAGGGGAAAGCAAATTTATTTAGAAAAGTTTCTGCATTGAAGAAGAATGTCACTGCAACACTCATATGGTGAAACAATCACTTATAAACTGGTTTAGAGAAAGAAACCTGGTCTGGTAGTTAGGATGCTATTCTCATAACTAAACTGCTGTGTTCACTGTCATACAGGTTGCCCTGTAGACAATGACAGCTTGTCATACAGATTGCTCCAGAAGCTGTGGATCCCATCCCTGGAAGTGCCCAAGGCCAAGCTGTACAGGATTTTGAGAGACCTGGTTCAGTGGAAGATGTTCCTGTCCACTGCAAGGGAGTTGAAACTAGATAATCTTTAAGATCCCTTCCAGCCCAAAACATATTATTTTTCTGTCTTTAATTAGGCATTGAAATACTTTGATGAAACTGGATGCAACTCCCATGTTGAATGCCACACTGTTAGAATGAGGACAAGGGCACTTCTCAACCTTCTCTAGTGGGAGAATAACTCTATTGAACCCACAGATGCTCAGATCTCAAGGTGACACCATGGTATCAGACAGCTTTGTGTGGTAGAGTACCTGTGCTTGCAAGCCTTAAGAGCAGCTCATATTAAAGCTGTCTGTTTTCAGTCTCTCTCCAGAAGTTATGACCAGTACAAGGCTCTTTGGGACATTAATTATCGACAAGAAGGAGGATGAACAGAATTGAGCCACTTAAGGCTTTAACACACAACCTCCACACAGCAGTTGTGGGGAGCAGGAAAGCTCCCCAGGCATCCTGCAGAACAAGCAGTGTGAGTTCTGCCAGCAGCACTTCACAGGTACAGATGCTCCCAAACGCACCATTAAAGTTTATCCTCTGGAAAACAAGCCTGGATTAAGTGAGTTCTGCATTTCTCCCTTCATCCATAGCCACATGCACACAGCAAAAATGCTGATGTCAGGTCAGGGGGCAGGAGGGCAACTTCTGGCTATTTTCATCTTACCAGGTACTGTAAATAAGAATTGCAATTGCTCAGCTGTGCGAGGCCCATATCCATTTGAGCAAAGCCCTTGAGGTTTTTTTTCTGTGCTTTGGGTGTTTGTCATTTTGTCTTTTTTTTTTTTTTTTTTTTANTTTTTTTTTTTTTTTTTTTTTTTTTTTTTTTTTTTAGTGAAACAATGACCCTAATTTCTAGTTTTCCTCTTCAAGGAAAAATTTTCAATGTAAATATTGTATTTTTTCCTTGTTGTTATATATATACACACACACCTGTGAATTTATTTCTATGGCCAATTATAATCAATTTGTCTCTGAAATGCTCTTTTGAAACATAGCAAGAAAAAGCCACTGATTCAATAGGGAATATTGACTTTTCCCCTGCTGCCCTGGATATCTGCCTGAACAAAGAGCTGGTTAGACAAAATACAAAGAACCCTTTTGTGTAGGGCTAAGTTCACCTGGGAGAAGTATTAATGAAGTCCCAAGGGGGTGGGGACTCAAACTCCCCTGCTTTCAATGATAAAAGAAGACAGGCTCAGAACACCAAATACCCTGCCTTCCTCACCCCTTTCTCTTTAAACCACGAGAAGGAGTGCCAATGTAATTGAGAATTAGGGACCTTTCTGCTATTAGTCTATCTACCTGCTTTCTGTGAAGAAAGCAGGTAGAATTTCAGATGGCACACCAGCTGCCGCATAGCAGCTGAGGATCTAAACCAAAGATTTTAAGTAGGTCAGTACTAGAGGACTGCTAACTCTCACTAAGAGACCTTCAAAAAAGTCAATACCATAAGCAATAATTACATGTGTTAGCTGTACTAATGTCTGAACTTGAAATATGGTTGTTCAGTGTGTGTTAAGCCATTTGTTCAATTTCATTTCTACTGCAGAAGACAAGAAACAAAACAATTGTTCTCTAGGAGATTTATGTCCACTCTAGTGAATTACAGTCCCTGGCATTACTGTGGAAGTTATAACACTCCTGACTGATAATTATTCACCAGCTGTGCTGAGGAACATTCTTCTCTCACCTCACATATTTGTATTTGTAAACAATACGTAGTTTACAGCCTAAAGTTGGAATAGTCAAATATCTTTATTTGGTTCTGTTCATTTTAACTTTCCTTTAACTCCTGCCAAACTTATTGCCTTAACTGTTACACCATAACAATCTCCTGACTGGAATTGTGCATTACAGAACCTATACCAGAGAAGAGATTTCAGCACTTTTCACACATTGAAAAATAAGACAGTAGATTGCACTCCCTCAAAAGAGCTTAAAAGGATGGAAGTGCATGAACACGGGGAAGCTGACACAATCCAAGTGGCAGTTCCAGGCCTTCTGCCTGGGCAGAGCAGACAGCTGCAGGAGCAGAAGAACAGCACAGAGAAGAGCATCACCCAAGGGATGGGACCTGTCTGTCCACAGCCTTGGTGAGTGAGGTGTTCAGCTGCTTCCCTACTCACAGGGTGAAACAATCACTTCAAAAGAGAAGGAAAGGGCTACCCCTCCATACACACCATTGGTACCCCAGTAACTGCAGGAGAGTAGAGCCCAAGGAGGCAGAGTAATAACTTTTTCCTTACAACCAAGAAATTGTGTTATTCCTGAAATACCTTCACACATTTTTGGGACGACTGTTCTGCCTGTTGTGGTACAAACAGCCCTGCAGCCCTCTTCCTGAGGGCCTTTTGTGGCACAAGTTCTGCTGCTTCTCTAGTGGAACCATCAAAACATCTCCCTGCAGTGCTTTTCCTGTGCAAAGCACAAAAACATCTACACAACTTATTGGGATTCAATTGCTTTTGCAACGGTCACAGTTTTAATGAGAAGGACATACTTCCAGATCATCTAATTTATTTTGAAGACCACCTCTGGAAACTGTCCTATTAACCCCTTTCTCCATCTCCAGTGCACACTCACTTCCACTAACACAGTACATGGGCACAGCATGTTCAGGTGGGCTGTCAAACAGCCCTGGGTAGTACCTGAGGCCACCTCTGCTGAACACAGGCTGCTGAAACAAGTGCACACCTCTCTCTTTTGAAAGCTAAAAAGCACAACTGAATGTTATTAAGAGCACATATTTTGAATGATCAGCTCAGGGCTAGGAACAATTAAGATAGGCTGCCAAAGCAGAAAGATTTATGGCCTTCAGGAAACCACTGTTTTGAAGGAGTCATTCTTCAGACTTGTAATGTAAAATGGTTTTGATGAACCAATTTCCTTTTCCCCTTTCATACGTTACCAACATACACATACTGCCTAGATTTTCTATTATTTTATTTTCCAAAAAATTTAGAAATGCTGAGAGCATACGAGCACTTGACATAGAGGCACTGTCATTTCAAATAATGCTCATCATTCAAGAGAAATACTACAGCAATCACCTTGTAATATGCTTTTAAGCAGGGGTCTCACAGAACAAATGCTTTAAAGGCATTTTAGCCTGGACTTTAAAAAGTAAAAATCTCATAGGTGGTCAAATGCTTTTGCCCTGGGTAGATAAGTTCTTTCTGATAGTAGAACTAAATCAAAATAAATCTGGTTAGTGTTCTTAGGTAAATTACCCTGTCATCTGAAAAACAAGTCTCTGTAGACATAATTGAAGGTTACTACTTTAATAGAGGGTGTAATGACTCCATTCTAGCTGCACTTAGCACGCAGTCTGGTATGGTAAGTCAATATAACATTAAAAAGGATATATTATACTGCCTTTGTTATAAAAAGCCAATAGCAAAAAGACAGCTACACAATTTTTCAGACAGCACAGCCCAAGACTTTCTGCAAAGACTCCTTAGAAAATCGAAATATGCTGAGTATTCCAATTCCACCAACATTTTAGGTTAGAAGATACACACAAATTCATTACCTAGGGTGAACACACACATGCAGAATCTTCTGTCTGCATGCAAAAAAGGGCATGAGGTAGCCTAGACTGAACTTTCTCCTGGGAATGTAAGAAAGAGTACCTCTTTCACCTAGTGTGCCACAGGGCACCTTCCAACCAGAAAGAGCCAACACACCCATCAGCTCTTTCCCCAAATCTCTTCTCTCAGAGGAAATAACTGCACTCAATGACAGAGTGAAAGCACCTTTATCTGCCTTTCAGTCTTGCTTGTTAGAGTTGGTTAGCCAAGGGCACTGAGGGGCTCCAGGTGGGTGGCATTGTCTGCTGGCCCTGATGCCCCTCCCCAGCACTCCTCTATGAGCAGGGGCAGTCCTAGTTTCAGCTGTAGTTTTACTGACTCAGTATATAAATATAAATATATTAAAGGTCTGAATCTTAAGTGACTATAAGCAACTGCATCAGCCTGTACAAGTTACAAAAGCACAGCAAGAAACTCAAGCATTTCATGGTGTCAGTTTGGCTGAAACGTTTAAGTGAATAATCATCACCTTACCTGCCAGACATAATGCTACTTTATAATTCTTAGGAATCATATCAGTGTATGTGTGCATACATGGATAAAACAGGTAAACTCATCTCCTTTTTGGCCAGGTTGGAGGCATGCTCTGTACATCCCAAGTTAAATAGGAATCTTGCTTACATCATCTAACATGATTTGTCTCCTGACCACTTTATTAAAATTTCAGTGCCTAACTGTTAAAACGATAAAGCATCAGCACAAGCCTAGCTTTTTTGGTTTAACCTGAAGACTGATGCATATTCTCCTAACACTTGCTGAAAGATTTGATTTTATTAGGTCACATTACAGAATTGTCTTCCTGAAGACTGAAATCATCTCCTTGGTGATATGCTTGACTGACATGATTGCACTCACCAACATCTTGTAGACAGCTGTGAACATCTGCAGTGGTGCCAATTAATCCACGATAGCATCAATGGAGACAGAGACACAAAGAAGCCGACACAAAAAGCTCTATTGAATAACATAATAAATGAGTGATGCAGGTGTTCTGTGACTGGGCTTAATTTTTTTAGCCTTGCAGAAAGTTAACACTTGAGTCACCTTGGTCAAGGTGTCTCTTGGCTGCCTCCTCTCCAATGGCAACACACAGACCATGCTCTGAGTTCCACTCTCAAGTATAAAGCTTGTACATACAAATACTATAAATACATTTTCATGGTACAGCTGGAGGGACTTTGGTTTCTAGAACAGCCTTCAACACTCTGATGATATTTAAAGGATTTTTTGTGGCATCGGAAAAGGTATAATTTCAGATAACCATTAGGAACAGTTGCAATGTCCAGTGAACAGAATGGCAAAAGTCAAAATGATGAGCCTAAAGCTCAATGAATTTAATGGTATGTGAGCACATGGTAGGTTGTTTTGCTGAATGGGGGCCTTGCAATCTTAGCTTAATGAGTTGCTTTGTAAGCTCTGAGCTAAATGGAGCTTGGAATCTTTAATGACCAATCTGTGTAAACAGCAGCTACTAAGTAACACTTTAATGCCTTGATGATCTTTTAATTTAATAGACAAATGATGAAGCAATTTTAACCAGCATCATAGCAGCAGGGAATGCACACTGGAATGAGCAAACAGAATAAGTAAGCAAGGATACAATGGATGAACAGTATCTGGTACAACTCAGATGCTCAGATGTGTTTTCCAGAAGTGAGATCTCCAGTATTTCTCCCAGTTCAGAATGAACCTTTAGAAGAATAGTGGTAAGGTGGTCCTTTAATACTGAAGTGTACTGGGACAGGGTTTTAAAGCCATGGTTGCACTCATGCTAAAGGACACAATGTGATTAAAGCACAGTATTGAAAAACCGTCTTGGCATGCTCACAGTGAAAACGGGGACTGTGAAGTCCCAGCCTGGCAATATCACAGCTGCAATGGGAAGGGCTGTGCAAATGAGGGGTAATGGAGCAAGGTCATTATGGTCAGTATAGTCATTAACAACCTGCACCCCTTCTGTCACATGGATTGTGTTAGATGTCAGTTGAGTAATGAAATAAACTCTTTATGAAAAAGATGTGGTTGAAGGCACGATGAAAGCAAGCTTGTGTACTTACAACACATTGCAATGTCTTTCAGAAAGTGCCGAGCATTTCCCTGGAAGTGCTCGAGCCAAGAGTACACCTAAGGTCTGCATTTAATCTGCTGATGTGCTTGCAGGGGCAGCATGTGTAATATAGCAGGCTGCAGGTGCAGGCACTCTGTGAACCCATGCCTCTGAAACTCGGCCACTGCTCTTTTCTTTTCAAAAAACATTACCATTGGATCCTACCAAAGATGCCAGCTGCTTTACAGGGTCACTCGGTCTGTGACAACACTTCCAATATGTGTTGAGCTCTCCCCAAAGCTCTCCTGTTACCCACTATACACTGAAGCCTCTCAGTTCAATCTGCTCCCTTCCTTCCTACCAGACCTGTATATTCATTACTTGCCTACTTTTCCTCCTTGCCAAATCCTTTCTTCCCTGTCAGACTCCCTGGTGCCTGGCAGTGCTGTCCCATGGGGTTATGCCACACTTGGCTGTCTCCAAAGGTCTGGTCCTTTTCTTGCTGTGTTGTTTCCAAGGCTCACATTCCCTAGGGCTTCTCTGAATAAACTGTGTCTCAAATATATCACCCTTTCCCTGGGCCGAGAGCACTGAAGAACTTGGAAGGTTCAATGACAACATCTACGTTCTGATTTAAATGGAGTTCAGGAGAAAGGTGAAATCTCTGCTGGGTTGCATAGGCAGCTTTGGGTATGGTCCTGTGTGAACCCTGGGAGTCACTTCCCATTTCCTTTCAGATCAGGTTCTCCCTTTGCCAGGGAATATACTTAGAGTTTTCTTTTAAAACATAAGTCATATTTCTAACATTTCTTCCTTTGAAAATGAGCTGTGACTTGTGCATGTTTCTGTAGATCTCTGCCATGAAGACATCAGCTTGTGCATTGGCTAATATCTGAGATGTATTGTACCATCACACTGTGAATACAAATTGTTCCTTGTGAGTTGGAGGGCAGAAGAACTTTTTTTCTTCAGTTACATTTGGAGGCAGCATGAGAGAAAAAGGGGCTTGTCCAAAGTGTAAATGTCATGTGTCATTCTTAAGGAGGCAGGAACAGAGAGGCCTGAAGAGGTGCATTTCATATTCCTCAGAGGGGCTTCTTGAGTGGCTGATGAAGCCACTTGCTCAAGGAGAATATCTGGGGTGTGCCAGGACCTTCAACGGAATTGTAGGAGAGACCTGGATGTCAGAGGGAAGCCAAGAGACACAGGGGTGGCCAGGGACAGGGCAAGTGCAGGGCTGAATCAGAGCAGAATTAATCTTTGAACTGGCACTGCAGCAGTCTGTGTTACACCCAGAAGCGTCCTGCTTTGATCCAGTTTGATTTGTTATAGTCTTAATAGTCTAAGATATTTTATGTATCTTTCAACCTCTCTTCACCTGAAGCTGGTTCATACATCCATCCCAAAAACTAAAGCAGGAAGCTGATGGAGGGTTCTGAATCTGTGGAAAATTTGTCTTCAGGCTTTTGGGCACAGCTATTCCCTGCTCATCTTTCAGAAATCCAGCTCTCCTGAAATGGTTGGTGATGTTGCTCCTGCCTGGCTGAGAGTGTCAGCAGCCGCTCTTGGTCTCCCAGCTGCAGAATGCTTTCCTCGGGGGAAATGAAGTGGCCTGTCCTGAAGCACTGATAGTGGTGAAAAGCTTTGGCTGAGTGGTTCCTCCACTTAGATAAGCTGCTCTTTACTTTTCCTCGAGGTTTTTCTTTGTGGCTGCTGATCCAGGCTATGTAGGCTTTTATGGGTGCATTAATGAGTCTGCTGTGAAAGTTTGCCAGTTCATTATTTAATGGCTCCATCAAGACTAAACAGAATTCTCTCCAAATCCATCCATCTCTGCAGAATAAGCCCTGACAAAGCCTTGTATCTCAAATAAGCTGCACAGGGTTATTGTCCTATGCTTAAGCTGGGGGTATCACAGTGTTTTGTTGCAGCCACATCCACGCCTCCTGCACTGCTGGAGGTGACACTGCTTTGTGCCAGCAGCTGTCATGCACCCAGAATGTAACATCCCTGCTCTGGAGGTTTCTTATCACTAGCCTCCATTTCCCCACTGTGCTCAGAATGGTTTTATTATATTTCTCCTAATTTTTTTCTCCTTATCAGGTGACAGTCCAGTTGGCAGGGAAGAGGTTGTTGATTCAATAACATATATGCAAATGGAGCCAAGTGGTTGGCAGTCCACTCCTGTCTCTTGGAATTATTGAGTCTGGATCTGAAAACTTAATACTGCAAGTCTCTTCACTTCTTTTCGTTTTCTTCTTCTTTTAGTTCTTGCAGTCACTGATGCTTTGGAATGAGGCAAGGCTCCTCTCTCAACCTTTGCCTCATAGCTCAGAGATGGACCACCACATACTGAGACCCAGGATGCTCATGACCTCAGACAGCTTCTGTTTGCCTTTTGGTTCCTCTGTTTAATTCATGTTCTTCCTTGCTTGAGATCTCTCTCTGCTTATCTCCCAGGCTGCTGGCTCTTAGGAGGCCTTTCTCTAGGATTAGAGCTGCGTGTCTCACCACTGGCTCCTGCAAGATGCAGTCCCACACTCCATAAATAATCTGATCTGTAATTAACAAGATTTTCTGTCTCCAGACTTGCAGTTCCAGTCCTGCACACTCCAGTGAATCCCTCATCATTTCTTCTTTACTGAAGCTGAAAACATCATTCAACTCCTCTTTGAGATTGATGTGCATGTGCGACACCTGGGAAGCAGATCTGGGACTCTCTTTCTGAAAATAGCAGCTTGCTCACCTTGTCCTCATCTCCTCACTATGAGATAGAAAGAAATGATGTTTCATCTTTATCTCCCCCAATACAACTGTCAGTTCTGAACCCAGACTTGCCTCTTACTACAAAGTTTGTAAGGCTTTTTATCCTGGGAGGTTGAATCTCTGCAGGCTACTCCTCTTTTCCTCCTGCTTTTTCCTCTTTCCAGCCCTCCAATGCTGCTCTGTATTTTCCACTGTAGCCCATGTACTGGGAGAAGTGAGAGGTGGTATCAAGTCTGTTAACCCAAACCAGCCTTTCACCCAGGAAACCATCCACAGATTTGCTTCAGCCACCCTCCAGCACTCAGCTGGGACATCCATGGGCTGAATCCTGCAGCCAGAGTCTCCTCACCACCTTCCCTACAGCTTTGTTCACTCCTCATTTTGGGAGCACAGTCTGACTGATGCCATAGTTGTGCAAATGCTTTGGAGAGCTGTGCTGTCTGAAGCGGGCAGAGTTGCATGGAAGGAGCATCAGTTCACCCAAAGTCTCCAATTCTGATGACCAACATCAACAACTTTCTCTGAACTTTGTTTTTTTTAATCTCTGCCATATTAATCCACATGTGTATGAATGTGGTATTACTTACATGCATGCCTATGGAAAGATTTGCTTCCCAAAGTTGTTCAGTCTGCCAAAACTCCTTCACAATTTTAAGTGCTGCAGCTTAAATTGTTTTGTTATTCTTCAAAGGCTATTTATGAAATTGTATGATAGAAGAAAATTGTGCTCTGTGTTCAAAATTCTTTTATAAAACCCTCAGTAAAACATCAGTTGGATGTTTTTTAAATTGCTGACAGATTTCAAAGGAACAGCTGTTTGTAGACAAATTCCCCACCAGAAAAGCAATGACTGGGGTATACCACATCACATTTCCTTTGTGAGCCCTAGTACTGCCAGGAAAGGTGACTTCAAACCTGAAATTTCAGATGAAAACAACATGGGAAGATAAGAAATGTTCAAAGTCCAAACTAAACTTGGATGAGAATTTTTCAGGTGATTCTTTCAGCCTCCACAGATTAATGAGACATCTGTGGATTTAGACAAATATTTCCACATGAACTCTCCATTCTGTCTGAGAAGTCAATGACACTGGAATACCATCCCTGTTAGTGTCCCCTGGGTCGATGACTTGTGTCTGTACAGAATCCAGCACAGCAGAAGGAGAATATTACCAGGCCATGGCAGAGTTATAAATACACTTATAAACATGTATTTTTAAAAAAAGTCATTCAAAGAGGACTTAAATTACTTTTACCTGGCCACAAGTACATAAAACCAGTATGTGCAGGCAGAACCAACTCATGGCAGTGGTGATAGGCTAATGCCACAGTTTTATTTTGTCAGAGGCTGTCTAGCCTGTTGATTGCAAGACAGAGAACTGGATGCTTTCCAGGAATTTCCATGTAGCAGAATGCTCAAAAAGCAGACAAGCACTGCAAGTGAAATACTTGAGGAGACTGGCCAAACCAAAGGCAAAATTAGCAGTCATCTTCTTCACTGCCATCAGTAGCTGAACGGAAGATTTAATTAGGAGGCGTTTTAAATATTTTCAAACAAATTAGCAATACTTCATATATATTCATTTCACAGATGTATACAAGATTTGTAAAGCAAAACAATTATTTTTATGGCTTGGTAAATCATCTTTAGTCAGAAACCTTAGGGTATAACCAGCAATGAATATGAGGTCAAATGGCACCAATAAGGATGGTAGAGAAGGTCAGCTTCTTATAAAGAACTTAGATTTTTCATGCAAACCCCAGAGATCTTTCAATTCCTACTGAAACCTGTGGCAGGTAGGGATGCGGGATCTGGTCTTACATGAATACCACAGTGATACTGAGCATCACCATGAATACCATAGTGATACTGAGTCTGGTGCACCAATGCAGTATCTCCTGAGGTCCAAATGTCTCCTGAGATCAGAAGCAGCAGTTTCTCCCTCTCCTCACTCTACCCAGGTGGGTTCATCTCTGGTCCTACAGTAGCGAGTTAGAGAGAAAGCACTCTTTTATTTTTAATGGTGGTACATGGCCAGGGATTTTTTAGTTTGGAACTTGGTTCTCATTTTCCAGAAGGCCTTATGGGATTTTTTTGCACTCTAAGCAGCTTTATTTAATATGGAAAGTAGAATATCTTTTAAAACAGAAACCAGCTGCGTAGTTTATGGGTATCATCATATGGCTCTGCTTTTTGTTTCCTTACTTAACTGGAGTTTGGGGTTTCCAAGTTGCCAAGCTGCTAACACTAGTAAATGGAGTTTATTAGAGACAGTGTTTGTTGAACAATAACGTTTTATATAGTCTGTCACTGTCTAGTACCTTAGATGAGTTACACATTTCTATTCTCTATTTTTGCCCTGATGTTTTTGGCACTTAAAATCCCATTTTCAGCTCTGGACATCAGAGACCAAAATCGAAGACATGATCTTGTGCTTGCTTATGCCTAAAATCTGCAAAGCCATCCCTGACCAAAGTCACAGAATCAGACCTCCAAGGGTTAATCCCACGGTGCCTTTTGACTGAGTTTAGCCAGCAGGAAGGGATTGGATGGCAGATGAAATACCTCCCCAGGAGATCCCTTCCAGGAGTGGGGCCCCTGTGCTCAGTTGTAAAAGATAATGTGTCCATTCAAAGGCTGTCCCACAGCAGGAGCACAGACTGGGGTGGGTGTGAGGACTGGGAGAGGCTCAGATCCTCACGCATCCCCTCCCAAAGGCTCAGCCTCTTCCTGGAGCTTTGGAGCTCTGAGGCATTAGGAGCAAACAAGACGTGCAGTCTAAGATGTCTCTGGAAGTTGTTCTCAGAGGGCGCTTTCATTTGACTCCTACAGGCATCAAATTCAATCCCAGCTGGATGCACATAGGTGAGCACAGCTTCTGCTTGGTCCTTTGGTGGCTAAATTGCACATGTACAGCAGGGGCATCAGTCAGTAGAAATGTCAGGGGGCAGATTAAATGAGGGTTTTTCACAGCAGCATCCTTCCACATTTTTTTCTCTGCTCTGCAAATAGTCTGAGTCAGCTGTGGTTGATATCTCTATCTTGTTATCTGCTGCTCTTCCTCCAATCAGAAAAGATTCATGCACTGCCAACTTTAAACTGCAGGCTTGCTTTTAGGAGCAGTTAAAAACTTCAGGTATTTTTAGAGCTCCCTTTCACCAGGATTCCCCTGGGTTTTGGAGGAACTGGGCTTTTAAACAAGCACTCTGTGGTTGCAGCACACAGAGAACTGGGGTTACACTGAGTTTCTTCCCTGCTCAGGAATTATGGCTTATTTGACTACTGCTAACTCAGCTCTGAAAAAGGTGATTTATCTTCATGGTTCATAAAAATACTTCTGGAGAAATTTCCCTTTTCCTGTCCCCCTTTGGAATAACACTGCAACATGTCTTGGATTTAAAAACAAATATGGTCTGGAAAATAATACCTTTGGATTTCCCCACTCATACCTTCTGCTGTACACAATGGCTTCACTCCCAGCTTTAAATTAGATGAGTGCTATGCTAGCAATATACTTCCCATACAGACTGAGAGCAAGGCATAAAACGTTCCAGCAAATGGGCTCAGCAGACATTTGCTTGCCAAGTATTAGCTGTTGCTAGAAAGTAATTTTGATTCCCAGATTTAAGAGGCCATTGCCAATACAAAAGGTTTTGGCACTTGATTTTCTTTGAATTACTCTGGAGCATTAGAAAAATTGCATGCACCTTGAAGAACTTGTGAGCTTTATTAATGGTTATCAAATTTTCCAGTGTATTCATTTAGATGTAAGTGATGCACAGCTTCTGTGCAGTGAGCAATGTCACCTGTCTAAAAGAGCTCTGAGTCTATATCTGTGTGCAGTGTGTCCCTGACTGCTCCAGTGCCTTGGCATATAGCTCTTCTGTAGATGTTCCTTAAATATTTACAATACACAGGTACAGGATTTGTGGCTGAGGAATCCACAACTAGGCAGATACAGAACTGTATCTGTCTCAAAGTTAACAGCTTACTTGGCTTTTTAAAGAAAGGTCAGAATAAGATTCTGATCCTTCCAAAAAACATGTATATCTAATGTAATGTTGTGATTAGTCCAATGAAGTCAATAAAGACAGTAACCAAGCAAAAATTCGAACATATGAATGTATTTTGCAAGTCAGAGGAATGAGGAAAAGCAAATGTATCCCCCTGGGTTTTAGCAATCAGAGAGCACATGTATTAATAATGTGCAATATCCAGAGCAGTGCATGGAAAGCCATAAAAAAGTGAGCCGTTGGAGACGGGTTCCTATATAAAGAATTCCATTGCTCTTAGAGGTATATCCATTGATATCTACACACAAATCAAATGTAACAATAAGAATTGGTTTGGCAAAAGCTCCCAGACACTAATGGATAACACAGACCAAAAACGCTCCTCTTGCCTTTTGTTAGCAATTGAATGCTGTTCCTCACTGGAGACATCCACAGCAGAAACCTACCCTGGGGCTAAACTGGGAGAGTAGCTAGACCTAACCCATCTTTGTCTACAGAAACTTTCTAGACACATCAATGTGTTTTACAGATGTCCACTGGTAATTTACTCAGCCCAGAAGAATACACTTAATAGCACAAAGAGGGGTGCTGGGTTTAAGGCACAGCCAGGGAGCTGCTTCTCAGCACCACCTGCCGCTAGAGCAGACACTGGAGAACATTTCACAGCTGAGCAGCCCAATCCTCTCCTGCTGGCATCAAGTGGTGCAAGGCCCATCTCTCCTGTGGAGTCAGGCACTGGCCACCACAAAGGGCTGATGCTGCCTTTGGTCCTGGGGTGCAAGCGCTGCTGCCAGAGCTTCACTCCTTGTGTTCCACTTTTGGAGCAAATGGAGCCTGGAGTAGCATGCTCTAGGCAGAAAAAAAGGGCAATGTTGGGAAAGCTGGAACAGGAAGGACTTATGGATATGATTGTATGGTAAGAAATACAGCAGATGTAAAACCTGTGAGTGAAATAGAAATGAAAGCTAGCTTTGAGATGTAGGCATGGGAGGCAGGAAAACAGTGATTAGCTGAAGAGGGGTTGAACGACAGGAAAACAAAAGGACTCAGGAATGTAGCCTTTCCACTCTGCCAAGGCATCAGGGAGAAAACAGATACGAAAGTAGTCTTTAGAGTTTAGACTATAAAATGACATGGTAATATAGTAGTTTTTATAGGCTGCATGCAAAGTTTGTAGGTTTTGTATCTCCCACTGGTTGGTCACTGTAAATTAGAATATTCAACACGAAAAGAGATATAATATATTGTAACAAAGTGGTCGCTCTCTTGCTTCTCCCCTCTTCCTCTTGCTTTTTACCTCTTCTCTTGCTTTTTACCTCTCTTGCCCTCTCTCTCTTATCCCTGCTTATCTTATCCCTTCCCCGACTCTTAAACCATTTCTACCCCTTAGTTCTCTTCTACTCTCTCTCTCCCCTTTCTCTCTTTTGGGGCTTCCCTTTAGCCAAGGCTGGTGGCTGAAAGCAGGCCCTCTTTACCCATGACCCTTGTAATAAAGCCACGTGTTTCTAGAATATCTCAGGTCTGCAGAGTTCCTTGTCCTCGCCGTCCATGGATGTTACTACAGGGCAAAATTTTAGATGGAACTCCACCAGGGACCAGGCACGCAGAAATGTCCCATCCCACAAGTCTCTCACAGTGCAGCTCTAGATGACAAACAAGTTTGAGCCTTGCTCTCCTTCCAGCACAGGCATTTGTGTCCTGTCAGAATCTGGCACTAGGTTTGGAAAGGGAAATTACTACTCCTTTCCTGAAAGTCAATTACTGCTGTTTCAATCCCAGATAAACTGGAGAAAGGCTGCCAAGAAATTCCAAATACATTCAAGGCCAAGTTTCTACAGGTGTCCACACAGTTACAGTTGTGAGAAACGACAATCACTTTAAAAAATTTCAAGGGTTTATTAAATCTTAACAGAATACAACAGAACACTGAATAAGGAGAAGCCCTCAGAGTCTCCATGACCAGCAGCCCCACACTCATCTACAAAATGGCTGCTCTCCTTTTATACGCTGGCTGTTACATCCCCAACCTTGGCCCCGCCCAGTGCCTGTCAGTCAACTTCTGTTTGCTATCCATTGGTGGAGATAATTTTCTTGCAATTTGATTGGAGGTCAGCTGTTGCCATAGTAACAAGACAGCCTGCCCCAATGCCCCGACTACCAAGGCCTTCCATAACAATACATGGGGGAGGGAAAGGGGACTATGGGAGGAAAATCACAATAAAATAACTATATATCTACAAAACTTCTTCTAACATACACATAATATTCTTCCCTTTATTGTGAGAGCCAACCATCTCATTGCTCATCTAATAGCACAGTCAACTCTGAGCTGCCACACCACTTAGAGTAGAGGAACGCGTGCACCAGTGTGAGGGAGTAAAACAAAGTAGTATTAAGGAACCTATGAAATCCATGCCCATTTCCGAAAAACATGGAATGCAATTTGTGAAAACACTTTGATACTGGTTATGCAAAAGAGGCATTTCAGATACATGCTGAGCAGTTGGATGAGTGTCTTTACTTCCTTCCCCTCTGCTTCTGGAGTGATTTGAAACATCCTTCTAGTAAAGGATCCAGTGTTTGGAGTGGGAAAAAGTACTTATTGGAAGATTAAAGGAATTTAGGCTTGCCAAAGATAACAAATGGACTCAAAGCTCAGCTACTCCTTGTGGAAGGAGAGATCAGACTTTGGTTAGCAGAGCTGGTAGCAGTTTGTGCAGGACTTTATGACAGCAACAGCAAAGAGGCCCCAGGTTCTGCTCAGTAGAAGAATTGATGTACAAACCCACCCTTTGCCAGCTGAGCCAAAGTCTAGGGGCCTCTGCAGGAAGGAGATTAACAACCAACAATTCAAAAAGGAAAAAGGCACAGTTCAATTGCCAAAACTTGTTCTGCCAAAGTCTGACTCTGCTCTCGCCCACAGAGACACCTGCCATTGTCCCCAGCGGGGCACGGCCCTTGCTCACAGTCCCAGGGTGATACACCATTGATATGTTCCCTTAATGGCTCCTAAGAATATCCCAGCATTGGCAATTTTTATTTCCTCCGCCCACGTCTATTCAAAGCATCAATGGGTGAGGTTTTCCATTCTTAGGTTCTCTTACATTGTCTCAGAAGAATATGCTCGAAACTATTAACTGCTTTCTAGCCTGAATATTTATTTTTTTTTGCATCCCACCTGATGCTCTGCACTTTCTTTTATCTCTGTATGAATAATTTTATTATCAACCTGTGCAGCAATATGATGCGAGACTTCAAATGTTAGGGGTTTCTCCTGGTGTATTGTATTTGCAATAATGCTTCCCTTTTTATTTTCCATGGCCACAATATTTTAATTTTAAACACTATGGTTTTTAATGTAGTGCATGCTTCATTTTGATGGAAAGGTGATACAAGAAATGCAACCTTGGTCACAATTAGTCTTTCGTAACAGTCTGGCATTTAGGATCAACTGATTTTCTTCAAGAAAAAAAATAAATCAAGAGAATGAACAAAATGTATCAAGGATTTTTCTATTTAACTTTTCGGGTTTAGAGCCTTGAAGGTCATGTCTAAACCCAGGATTAAGTCAACCATGAAGATTAAAAATTGTATATTGCAAAAGAGATGCAGAGGTTTCTAAGCAAGCATGAACACTTTAAGAAGCTTGAAGTTATGAGCAGAACAGCAATAAAGTGGCATGTTAAGAACACTGTTCCAATAACACTGCAAGAATCATTAATTTATAATGGAGTTTATTTCATACTTATCTGAAAAGGTTCAGTGACAGAGCATCTATAGCTATGCATTTCTGAAAGGGCTGAAGAAGTTTCTCTAAGAAACTTTTCTGCAGGAGCTTCTCCTGTATAGATGTTACCAGGCTAAATAAATCTGATGCAGTGTGTGTGGAACATGGGATATGAAGCTGAGGTGAATAAAGGTATTTGAGCAATTAGAGGGTTTCTGTCTGAATGCACCTCTCAATTGGCGGCAAAACTCAGTGCTCCAGGCAGTAGCTGAGGGTGCTGAAAAGCTTGAGCAGTCTAGCAGGAAAGTGCTGTATTGCCTTAGAAGATGATGCCATGAAAGTACCATTAAAGTGTGAGAGAATATATTAGAATATTTGTTTGAACATCTTTCAGTGAAGTTGGTGTTTATCCTTCTGCTAAGCCTGTGAGAGTGCTGTATTTAAGAGAGGCTGGGACTCTGCCACTGGATTCTCTACGCTGCAAGATGTCAGCTCATCAGAAGACTTTGTGAGAATGTATTAATGCTGGTGAGACTTTCATCAGGAAAGGTTTCCTCAGCTAAGGCCAGGAGACAGTCGCTGGTGTAAGGAATTGCCTACTTATTAGGGACCTCCTCAGGAACCTGAGACAATCAAATTCAAGAGCCTGTGTGGTGACTCAGAACAAGAGGCACCTCCCAAAGCCCACGCAATTGGCCTTGCCCTCAGGCTCTCTGTTATTCCTGAATAGGCTCTTTAAATCTTTTTTCCTACAGAAACTTTTGGAGAGGCCTTAAATTTGTGTTGATGCAGAACAGAAAAATCTCTGAAATCTAAAAAATCTTCAGGCATGAGAAGCCCATTTCTCTCCCCGAGCTCTTTTTTTCTGAAGTCATTTATTCAACAAGAATTGGAGATTTCTGAGGGAAAGTCTGCAAAGAAAATCGTTCCTGAATCCTCCTCTTCACAATTTGAGAGCATCGATCAATGCCAGTATCCCAAGTAAATGAAAGTACAGATTATTTTGTCTTCCAGTTTAGTCTGCCTAAAGGATCAACCCAAAAATTCTCAGAAAATGCGGCTTGTTGCCACCAGCGATCTCATTAACAAGGGGCCTGTGGGTCTGCACATTTGCAGCCCGTCACAGGGTGCTCTCAGTAGCTCATAGCTTGGCACAAGGGACTGGGGACCCTCCAAGGACAGCAATGAACACTCCTCACATGCCTGACTTCTTCTCAGGGCGTGATCAGACCTTGCAGCCGTAGAAAGAGACAGGCATGGGGAAGGCAGAAGAGCTCTTACTTCACAGCAGAGGGGAATAAAACAACTTTGTAATTCACTAAAATCTCTTTGGAAGGCTGTGTTCAGATTCAGATGATTTTCCTTGGCACAAAACCAGTATCAGACCCTTGAAGAAATCTTGGAAGGATATGGTGTACCCTAGAAATGGATTCAGGTGCTTGCAGCTTTGCCATTTTTCACTTGATTTTCCACTTGAAGCTCAATCATAAAATAGCATTCACAAGAGATGTGCCTTTCCAGCTGCACTGACTGGAGGTATGTGATGTCTGGACCTGTAAAGATATCCTGGGCCTACAGGTTGCCATGGGAGCTGAAGGCACAGAGTATCCACAGCTTTCCCTTGGTTTTAATGAAGGGCAATGGTTGTTTTGGAAAGCTCAGCCTGGAACAAAAGATATATTCACTGCGTTGATTGATTTTCCCCGGGGCAGCATGCTCTGAAGTGGATTCGGAGCTCTAGAAGGGTTTATCCATTTTCGGAGGGTGTTTCAGCTCAAGTCCTTGGCTGCATTCATGCTTCATCAGCATGTGCAATCCCAGCACTCGGAGGCATGATTGATTGAGCTTTCCACTGGCTGACTCCCACAGAGAGAGCATGTATCAGTTTCTGAGCAGGTATTAGCTCAGATACCAAAATCTTGTGCTTACCACCCAAATCTGGTGTTTTGTTACCATTTCAGCACTATTTCTGGATGATATTTAGCTTTATTCTGCTGTACTTGCTCCAGCTCAACTCCTACACCCTACTCTTAGATCTGCTGAGATTTTCTCCAGCCTGGCTCTCCAGCTAGAGGGTCAGCGGCATCAAACCAACCCTGGTGGGACACAGCCTCTTTCCACTTCTCTCATCCTGTGCCTGCTTCCACATCATGGGGAGGGAATGCTTTGTGTCTTCTGCACCAAATGATTTGTGCAGATTGATAAAACCCAGCCTCAGCTGAGACCAGGGCTGCCTGATGTCTGACCACAGCATGGGCAGAGCACCCATGGCTACATTCATCCACAGAGCATTTCACAGCAAAGGCAGATCCAAGCATCTTGTGGCCACTGTGCTGATGGATACAACCCTGCTTTGCCCAGGTCACCTTACACACAGTCATGAAAGCTCCCTTAATAAGCAAGTTTTTATTTTTGAAAATGCCAAAAGAATGCTTGGTTGTTTTTTTCCCCCACAATCAAAAGAGGTTTCTCCTCTAGAAACCACAAAAACTTCCTCAGTAACTCCCTGTGTCCTACATCAATTTTATTACATTCTTCCTGGCACAGGGAAGGAACCAAAGTGGGCGATGGCAAGATATTTGCATGTAAGATATCCTCACTGCTTTTGCTGACTCAGAAATTTGAGAAGAACAACAAGAAGCAGCAAATAGCATAACCTGACCAATCATGCTGGAATCCAATTGTGTGGCTTGCACAGAACCTTTCCAAGGCAGGCTATCAGTCTTACTGTTTATGTTGCATCACAGAACAGCTGGAAAAACTGTAAACTCCTCAGTTTTGCTAAGTGTATAGAAAGTTAGTTGTTCCACTAAAGAACATTACACAGAGTCACAGACTTTCTTTTTTTAAGGTTAAAAAAAAAAAAGGAAAAAAAAAGAAAGCAGCGGAAGAAACACTCTT
The DNA here is from genome assembly GCA_013397095.1 of Sterrhoptilus dennistouni. NCBI lineage: Eukaryota > Metazoa > Chordata > Aves > Passeriformes > Zosteropidae > Sterrhoptilus > Sterrhoptilus dennistouni. Next base: position 55,123 of record VWZU01008026.1, read on the forward strand.
TTTTTTTT